>CM068842.1:9294346-9386846 GCA_028554795.2 Sinohyriopsis cumingii | reverse complement strand
CCAAATGACGAAGAGCAATCCCTAAGATACATATATGCAAAGTGCCATTAATTTTAGGCTTGAAAGCAGCTCTGGGTATGATTGAAAAACGTATTATAACAAAACAGGTCAATTAAGATTCAAGGGTGTATTTCGTGTTTAAGTTGCATGCGGTACATGGTGACTCTCTCTCTCTCTCTCTCTCTCTCTCTCATACTTTGAACAGTATGTTTGTCCACCTAGTACAACACGTGATGAAAACCTTGATTTTCATGCTTGTCACTTCTTGACAAACTGATATCAACCTTCAAAAGTCATGGTTGGTCATGCATTAAATTATACTAGTATCAAATGTAAGCAAATGAACTACATTTTGTGGGACCCCTCAGGTGTCCTATTTATTAGAACGTCCGCCTTGGATGCGAGAGGTCGCTGTTTCGAATCCCGGCCGAGACATACCAAAGAGGTTAGTGTTAGGATTGGTCGGCCTGGTGTCAGGATAATGTGACTGGGTTGGACCTCATGCTACATGTCAGCGGCATGAGTCTCCAATGCTTGACATCATTATTAACTGCCACACTGCAGACATCGTAGCGATATGACTGCAACATTGTCAAGGCTACGTTAAAAATTCAAATCACTACAAATCACCACTGCGCATTTTATTGGATTTTGGATAATAACCTTGTACAAAATTCACCACTTGTACTGTAATACAAAATGTACCAAGAGGCAACTGTTTATCCCCAATGATTGTTATGTTCCTTCTCGCTAATATATAGGAAGAGCTAGCATTCATTGTTCTTTGAGTCATTCATTTGTAACTCAGAAATACGCAGCTGCTATAACGCAGCATAGCTTCATGGTTTAAGAACACATGGGAGCCACTACATTAAAGTTCTTTAGATAGTTCAAAAGGCATTGTAAAGAAGCATCCATGACATTCCTTGATGACGCATTGATTGGTGCAGGCGTATCTGTATTAGGGGCGAGATGGGAACATAGCCTATCAATAACCTATTCGGCATGGAGCTGCACGTGACTCCTCACATTTTACTCTACGACCTGTCCATTTGAAACTGAAACATATTTAACACGCCTCTTTTCATATTCATGGCGATCACTCTTCTTTGACGAGACCTTGGTCTAAGAACAATAAAGGCAGAGATAACTGAATCGAGGTTCCCATCACAGTGAAGGCTGGAAGGCTGTAGTGCGCTTAAAGATAAACGGCTTCATTCACCTTGCTATTTATTGACGATTGCTTTTCGGAGAAAAAATTATCTTTTGTATTGAAACAGGGCATTTTAAGGCATGCACCGGTCAGATAAAATGAACGAAAACATCAAAGACGTAACTTTGGTCATTGCCAAGTTAATGCCATCATTTACAGGTAATTAATAATGTTGATTAAGTAATCATTTTGTACCCGGAATTACTCTTACTATCTTCCTGCGCAGATTATTGCATCATGCCCTATCGTAATTCAGTTTGGTTTCTCTACTACCATATATAAATCTGTATTATTGTAATACATGCAGTGATATATTTTATACAGTTAACTATGCTGTCCCAACCAAGACATAACAATGGTACTAACAGCTGCCTCGATAATGTGACTGGGTGGGACATCATGCAGCATTAGGCCTCAGTGCAAGACGCCACTATAAACTGCCACACTGCAGACATCGTACGTTAAAACTCCAAATGAAAAGCACACACTATAACTATAGAAGCCATAAACAATTTAAACTCTTTGCATTATGCCACTCCTTGAATTACTATCTTGATATGCTACAATTAGTTTCTTCTTCGCAGCGATTGGTTTTTGCTTTCCTTGCTAGAATCTGACTAATCTCCATCTGTTATAAGTGTAACCGTAGGCTGATACATTGAAATGTCCATATCCTTCCAATCCCGTTTCATTGTAACCAGATTGCAGCATGGTACTTTCACATTTAGTGTTTGATAATGTGTCCATTTTTCAAGTGTATCGCTACAGTGTTCTGGCCGTTCCTAAAACAAAAACACCACACCCATTGCAGCAGCTGAAAAGCAAGTAAAGGAATTCTTTGAACTGTATTTTCTTCATATCAGTTTTAAATATATAGCGATAATAAGTTCCATTTTACATGATTCGAAGAATGTATATAAAAATTGTACAAGATTATCATGTACATCAATACGAAGAGGCATTTTATTTTTACTAGTAAACGAATGTCATACAGGCATAACACTACCAAGAAACAAACGAGCTATAAGCATCTATTTACTATGAGTTATACTCAGATACAAAATAAAAGCACAAATCTGCGTCTTAAAGAAAAAAGAAAAAACTATGCCTCAGCCACCTATGCCCGTGAAACCACACTACATGTAAAATGTAATCATGGTTCAAGTTATCAGAAATAGAATTCACTACCTGGGGAATGTCAGATTAGAATGTAAGGCCATGTTTCATTTGCTACTGCAGTTTATTGTATCTCTTTGAAAAGAAGTGTGTGACAGCGCGATTCATTTTTGCAAACCACTGAGGTCTGGCTGGAACCTTTGTAACTTTGACAGTTACACCAACTCTTCAAGTGTCTTACTATGGAAATTGTTATCGTAAGATTTGCGAACGATGATTAGTTTGTGAAGAACTGGCGTGTGATTAAGAATACATAACGAGTATTATTCCCTACTACACATTACGATATTGATGACTGACGCAGAAACTTCAGTCAGGCGTTGGCAAACTTGATGTCAGAAGGTTTTCAGCTTTTTCATAACATACATAACTTCGAAATTGTATAAGGAATAAGGGTCCTTAGAACGACAATGTAAACGTGGGGACTTACATAAATAGATACACAAGTCAATGTAAACGTGGAGACTTACATAAATAGATACACAGGTCAATGTAAACGTGGAGACTTACATAAATAGATACACAAGTCAATGTAAACGTGGAGACTTACATAAATAGATACACAAGTCAATGTAAACATGGGGACTTACATAAATAGATACACAAGTCAATGTAAACGTGGAGACTTACATAAATAGATACACAAGTCAATGTAAACGTGGAGACTTACATAAATAGATACACAAGTCAATGTAAACGTGGAGACTTACATAAATAGATACACAAGTCAATGTAAACGTGGAGACTTACATAAATAGATACACAAGTCAATGTAGACGTGGAGACTTACATAAATAAATACACAAGTCAACTGTACTTGCAAAGTGAAACTTTGAATATTTAAATAAACTCCTCTACAATAAATAGAATCAAACTATTATCCTTACATTACTAGTTGATGTGCGATCGTGATGACATGTGATTATTTTGTATGGATAGTTTCGTATCTTTTTCTTGTGAGCTCTTAGTAAATATACTTTGTTATTGGTAATGCTTGTCTGTAGTACGTGCACTGAGGTGTACATGAACGTGACAATCGTGTAAATTTGTGTTTAAATAATTTATTTATTTCTGTTTAAAATATTTGTTAATTTGCGTCTACTTTAATGTTTCTGCGTACTATACTTAGTATACAGGTCGATATCATGTTTCTAATTTCCTTTTAGGTACTACGTCACGCTTTAAGCTGTAATACAGTTCACATCATACAAATATTCGACCGCTCCGGTGGCCTAGTGGTTAGAGCGGCCGCCTCGGAAGCGGGAGGTCGTGGGTTCGAACCCTTGCCGAGTCACACCAAAGACTTGCAAAAATGGTACTAACAGCTGCCTCGCTAGGCACTCAACATTAAGAGGTTAGTGTTAGGGCTGGTCAGCCTGATGTCAGGATAATGTGACTGGGTGGGACATCATGCTACATGTCTGCGGCATGATGCCTGAATGCTAGACATCACTATAAACTGCCACACTGCAGACATAGTAGTGACTGAAAAATTGTGAAAGCTACGTTAAGAATCCTAATCACACACATACAAATATTCACCTCAGCTGAAATTCGAACTGCAGACTTTACGATCTGTCATTCCGTGCGAGACACATAGACTAAACGGCCTCAATTACTAAAGCAATGTAAAGATTAATAATGCAAGCTTCACTTGTATACTGGTCTCTGTACTTCGCTCAAGGCAAAACAATAGAAACAGTGATTATGCTTAGGTAGAGAGGGAGGATCACTCCAATCAATCGGGTTGGAAATTTTTTGGAGTGTCACAATTATATCATTAATAATCTCCATTTATTTTAGTAAACTTGAACATAGCATGTATTTGCTTGTCTAGTATTTTACTACTGAATGTAATAAACAATCGATACGGCTGCTAGCAATCAATCTTACTTTTTGTTTGTGACTGTGCTTTTATTTCAATTGTCGGCGCATTGAATATATAAATGAGATACATACAACAAGTTCTATGTTTTAAAAAAGATAGGATTTGTCATCCATTTCATGTTTGAAAAAAATTACTTTTATGTATGAAAAGTTGTTATCTTTAGTGTGCAGACTACGATAACGATGTTGTAAAGATTTTCTATGAAAACGATGTTGTAAAGATTTTCTAACTACGATAACGATGTTGTAAAGATTTTCTAACTATAATAACGATGTTGAAAAGATTTTCTAATTATGATAACGATGTTGTAAAGATTTTCTAACTATGATAACGATGTTGTAAAGATTTTCTAACTATGATAACGATGTTGTAAAGATTATCTGACCTTATTAAATATTCGATACTGCATGTATAACTATAAATAAGTTTTGTTTTGCTATAATTGCTAGCATGACTAAAGAGGGTGTTTTTATCTCAAAGTCATGTTGGCACCTCAAACTGCATATAATCAGTGTTATCATGTGATTTATTTGATCCAATTCCGATATATGTGTCACCAAAATAGCATACGATTTTGATATATAAGGATTTGTGTTCTAGTCGAAGGAATCTAAATCAGATCTAGTCAGACTTTCGACGACAATTGGGTTATAACTTAATGGAAACCACTTCATAAAATGAATTTGTCAATTTTATATGGTCATTTATTTTATTGATCGTTAGATAACCATGGTTGAACAATTTGTTTTGTTTAGTGAACATGGAAAACCTACACTCCATAAACGTACGAGATAAAGGCAAATATCTCAAAATTACATAGCGGTTTTACAACTAATTAAAAAACTACATTCATTGGATGCTGAAATCATCGAAATATGTTATATAAAGAATACTAGTCCGATTTTATGCTAAAAATGAGAATATTACAAATTTGATTTTCAGTCCAAAATCGATTTTGTTACTTGCCTGAAATGTTTCAAATAAGAAACATTCGGAATTAAATTAAAAAAAATATATTGTTATCGTTCGTAAATTATTATAACTTTGTTTCCTAAAAGAAAACTATCAAAACTGCTGGCCATGATAACTTTTAAGCAATCTCTCTTACAATTTTCAAAGCTAACTCTTACCACCCACTTCACCCACCCATCCCAAAAATTAAGAAATTAAGAATAGTATAATTAAGCGCCGATCTGTAATGTTCATTTTCCCATCATTTTGTATACAAAAACGACATGTATGTATGTATGTATGTATGTATGTATGTATGTATGTATGTATGTATGTATGTATGTATGTATGTATGTATGTATGTATGTATATGCATCTTAAGCATGATTCTTTATAATTAATTAAAGAAAAAGAATAATTTTGCGACCATACACGGCAGCGACTTGTATTCCTGATATGACATAACCAACTGAACGACTTGTTCTGTATATCGTAACATGAATGCCATATTTCCATTACCAGTCGTACTGTGTATGGTAGCTAACGTACTTCTTCAGTCATTCACGCTTGTGAATATGTATTTATTTGGTAATTGTGTTTTGGGAGCATTAAACTGTCATTTAAAACCGATACTTAGTTTATGGTATTTAATAATGCATAAATGAAAATGAACTGTAGCATTACTCTGTTCCTCGCGGTTTCCATTCACATACCTATCGGTGTTTCATATAAGTAGCACATACCTAACGGTGTTTCAAATAAGTATAATATACCTAACGGTGTTTCAAATAAGTATAATATACCTAACGGTGTTTCAAATAAGTATCACATACCTAACGGTGTTTCAAATAAGTATAATATACCTAACGGTGTTTCAAATAAGTATCACATACCTAACGGTGTTTCAAATAAGTATCATATACCTAACGGTGTTTCAAATAAGTATCACATACCTAACGGTGTTTCAAATAAGTATCATATACCTAACGGTGTTAAAAAAATATCACATAGCTAACGGTGTTTCAAATAAGTATCACATACCTAACGGTGTTTCAAATAAGTATCACATACCTAACGGTGTTTCAAATAAGTATAATATACCTAACGGTGTTTCAAATAAGTATCACATACCTAACGGTGTTTCAAATAAGTATAATATACCTAACGGTGTTTCAAATAAGTATAATATACCTAACGGTGTTTCAAATAAGTATCACATACCTAACGGTGTTTCGAATAAGCATCACATACCTAACGGTGTTTCAAATAAGTATCACATACCTAACGGTGTTTCAAATAAGTATAATATACCTAACGGTGTTTCAAATAAGTATCACATACCTAACGGTGTTTCAAATAAGTATAATATACCTAACGGTGTTTCAAATAAGTATCACATACCTAACGGTGTTTCAAATAAGTATCACATACCTAACGGTGTTTCAAATAAGTATCACATACCTAACGGTGTTTCAAATAAGTATCACATAGCTAACGGTGTTTCAAATAAGTATCACATACCTAACGGTGTTTCAAATAAGTATAATATACCTAACGGTGTTTCAAATAAGTATCACATACCTAACGGTGTTTCAAATAAGTATAATATACCTAACGGTGTTTCAAATAAGTATCACATACCTAACGGTGTTTCAATTAAGTATCACATACCTAACGGTTTTGGATAAATCAAGAATAAGCAATGCTATAATCTTTTTTAAGTATAGTTCCTAATTTTAGTGTGAACAATTTGAATGTCAAATTTTGAAATTCTCAAAGTTATCCAGTTTGGGAAGATCGAAGACTTAAATGCCCATCCTGATACGTGTTCAGTTGTTTTTATTCAAAGGAGAAAAGCACTGTTTGTAATTAAGCAATAGATTTCATGGATAGTGTTGTTGTTTGTTTTCTTTCTTTATTTATTTATTTAATGCTTAGTTGAAAGCAAAGCTTGTAAAACGAATTAGAGAATTTGAGAATGATCCTGATATTCGGGATGAGATCTTTCGTACCTTCCGTTAGATATAAGGGGGTAGTTTGTGTCCCTCTTACGGATTTATATGTCGATTAACATGACTTAACTTTCTTTAACTCCGAATTAATTAATGACATTTTTGCAAATATCTTTCGGTAATAATATTTAAGAAGACTGATCGTCAGCTATATTAAGGCATGTGTGTGTGTGTGTGTGTGTGTGTGTGTGTGTGTGTGTTAATTGGATAAATAATGCTAAACGAAACAAAATTGGCAAATAAATTCTAACGCCTGAAGACTCTTTAAGATTGAATTCTGTTCCAGTAAATCACGTGCATAAACTTCAAAATTAAAATTGAATAATTTCGCTTAGATTAGTTCACATCTTCTTTGCAAAATATAATATGAAACGTTTACTGTTAGTGGTTACCAATTTTGGACCAAAAGGACCAAATATATTTAAAACGTCATATAACATTCTGAAATCAATTGTTAAGAATAAAATATTCAGAATAATTTAATTAAGTCGGGAAGTTGTAAAACATTTATCGTCTTGTTGCTTTGAAACGCACTTCTCTTTGCGCAGCATTGGACCCCAAGATCAGGAATAATTAATCTAACGATAGTTAATTTATATGCTAATCGTTCTACGTCAGATGCTGTCTATCTAATTTACATTTGTTGTTGCTATTTTGGTTGAGGGTATTGTTTTTTTTTTTTTTTTGTTTGGGGGGGTCCTTTATTTGTCAATTTCATAATGCACGTAACTCTTCAAGATGTTTCTACATCAATTTGTTTTGGTGGGAGGCAAAAGGTGCCACTCAGGTTGATTTGTCTACCCCTACCAGTGCTTCAAAAATCATTTGTTTTCAACAATAATATTCAAGGCACGTCCATAGTGTGTGGCATCCATACTCAGTACGAGACTTGATACCAAACGTCTGTCAATCTGTATTTCCATCCATTTAGAGCGATATTTGATGATTTATGGCTGCTGTTTCACTTGGGGATTGCCCTTGCATCCTGAACAAATGTTGTATTGTCATTTAATTTTTTAAAGTATGCAATAAAATGATATTGGTTGTATGTCTGTGTCGTCGAGATATATTTCCAGTTTTATATCCTCCTGTGAACAGATAAGTGTTATTTTTCTATATAAAAAACAAACATTTATTGACTGGAAATCACGCAGGCTACTCAAACGTAGCAGGCGATACATATTTATTTCGCCCTGTTTCTGAAACAATAGCACAAGGTTTTGGAAAACGAGTGGAACCAATTGTGTGAAGATGCTTAGAATATTCGTGTGTTTACTACATGATAAAAAAGTTTCTGTGTTTGGCTATTCATGGAAGTTTTTGGCAACTGATTCTTTCAAGATTGTATTTCTAGGTAAGCTCAATTCATGCATATTTTCAAATGCGTATTATTACATCAGGACCTACCGCTCCGGTGGCCTAAGTGGTTAGAGCGTCAGCCTCGGATGCGGGAGGTCGCGGGTTCTTAACACGGCCGAGTCATTCCAAAGACTTATCAAACTGGTAATAACAGCTGCCTCGCCAGGCACTCAGCATTAAGAGGTTAGTGTTAGGACTGGTTGGACTGGTGTCAGGATAATGTGACTGGGTGGGACATCATGTTACATGTCAAGATAATGATGTCCCAGTGCGAAACCTCACTATAAACTGCTACATTGCAGAAATCGTAGCAATATGACTAATAAATTGTTGAAGGTACGTTAAAAATTCAAACACACACACACACCAGGGCCTAGTTTGAATAAACCACGCCTTTATTTTCTCTGCTTTCCCGGTATATCAGATGGAACAAAACGTATACATGAATATAATTCTGTCATAACATGAGTATTATGGGAAGTAATTGAATAAAATAACCTATGTTGCCGATCAACGAGGCTGCCTTCAGTGCGAAATACTACACAAAACTGTCTGGCACGATTTTGCTAAAAAGTCAGCATTTTGCAAGATTATGCTGCCATGCCTCCATTTATTGTTAACTTTCTCTGAAAATTCAGTTTAGAATGCATTGAGACATTAATTTGGACCGTTTTAAATTCACAAGTTTAATTTTGTGTGGCAATCGTATGGAAGAGAACATTTTTCCATTGACAGAACGAGTTACATCCCACGTCAAATAGTTACACATTAAATCTGGTACGTTTTGAAATATTATGTCTAACATTGTCTAAGCAACTGATCTCAGGCTTTGGGCAATTCTTTGAGATGAATATGTTCTCTTTATTCACAGACACGAAGAATTGTTTTTGTTTATATCCTTGTTTTACATAAAACGAAAGGGAAATTGCAGTGAGATCAGACGGTGATACAGTCGAAGAATAAATGTCAATGAAAGCATTTAAAACTTCCAAATTCTAGACAAACTCATATAACGACTGTTTTTGTATCTCGCCTAGTATCAAATGAGAACAATCTTTGATTTACACTGTGCTCAGCATGATAATTGCTAATAACAATACCAATTAGTATAGAACTGGTATTACAGGCCTGATAAGATGTTTACAAGACCAAGTATTACAAGACTGGCATCACAGGCCTGATAAGATGTTGACAAGACCAAGTATTACAAGACTGGTATCACAAGATTGTTAATTGATGATGACACGTAGTTTTAGAATGATATTTTCAATATGATAACTGGAATAATAAGACTGCAGTTAGAATTTATACTTCAAACTTATGTATACAGAGAAAAACTGAGGTCAATTATTCCTTATAGAATGGCACTCATTGCTGCATAGTTCGGGTCTTTTTCCTCATTCGCCTTCACATTTATCGTTATTTCCGTACATACATCTTTTTTCTGGTTTTACCGAAATTATTTCTCTTACTCTCTTATAAATTTAAGTCCGGAAATAAGGAAATATGCCTTTCATATTCTCGCCTAATCTAAGTAATTATTCCTAATTAATAATCGTATTTCACTAGCATATATGTATGTATGTATGTATGTATGTATGTATGTATGTATCTATATATATATATATATATATATATATATATATATATATATATATATATATATATATATATATATATATATATATATATATATATATATATATATATATATATATATATGTATATATATATATATATATATATATATATATATATATATATATATATATATATATATATATATATATATATATATATATCTGTGTGTGTGTGTGTGTGTGTGTGTGTGTGTGTGTGCGTAAGTGCGTGTGTGCGTAAGTGCGTGTGTAAGTGTGATTGTAGAATTCTTGAGAAGGTCGAGGAATAGTGATATGAATTCCGAACACTGAATAAGGGCATTATACACTGCGTTTCGTTTGTAAAGACATATGGTATATGAACCACACTTATTTTTCTTTGTATCAAAATGGTTGTGTGTGCCATATTTGTTTTCTTTGTATCATATGGTTGTATGAACCATGCTTACTCATTTGTATCATATTGTTTGGTGTATATATATCTATATAATGAAAAGAGTATGATTCACAGAATTATACGAGCCAAGGGAATAAGCATGGTATATATATGTGCATGGCGATGACAAGAAGACATGTGCCATTGCAACAATAAAGATCATAGGGAGAGAAGAACTGGTTGGATTATTTCAAAACCAATGCAGAATACTCCTAAAGAACATGACTAAAGATTCAGGGCGGTATCGTTGGGAATATCCTCCTAGAAGAGTTACGCATGTTATTCCTGATTATACTTCTATCCCTGACAGGAATGGAGAGAAGCATACTGTGGAATATTAACGCTGAAAGAGCTCCACAAAGATTAATCGCCTCATCACGTCACACAAATTTGAAATTGACTCCCTGGTCCATACAATGAAAAACTGAATTCACAAGTTAGAGTCTTTCTGTTATCAAGACGAGTAATATAAGAACGACAGAAAAAAACAAAGTCTAGACAACCACGCAATAAAATTAGAATATTTTGAAAACACATGTCCGCACTTCTCCGCCGTCCCCGAACCTTGATGTGTGTGCCCTACTGTCCAGTCCTAGTAGCTAAAAATGCCAGGGTCAGGTGATTGGATTGGCAGATGCAGAATAACTCTGTATGATTATGACAATGAATGACATCACGAACAAAATCTTCAAGAAAACAAAAAACTGTTTGCCTGTATTGTCATTGCTATCAATTAGAATTATGAAAATCTCAATCACAAATGCAAACATAGAATTATTACTATCAACCATAGCGATAATTTCTTAAATTCGCTTGTAAAAAGGTAGAAAAGCGAAATGCAGCCAATCGTGATTTTCAAACTCTTCCTAAAATGAAATGATGTTACAAAATGTGATATTGTGCCTCTCAAAAACATTTGCCCTATCTGCTTGATAAAAGCGAATAATCATAACCCTACAATGGCTCCTTATTAAGTCAAGGTTACAGTTGTTTTGTTTTGAGCGAAGTGAAGAGAATACCAAACGTCAATATACATATAAAGTTTATATAATTTATCTTATAGGTATATTAGTAACTGAGACAGGTTGAGCTTGTCTTATCGCGCCGGATGGCAGATCGAACTATCCATAATTTGAATCTCAGATGAGGTGCTGTTTTCCGTTTGAATGACGTCATTAGTTCTAAGAATGATGTAGTACGTAGCTTAAAATCATGGTATAAACACTAATGCAAACGTAAAAAAAACGTTAAAATAAGAGCATGATGTTCGCTTCCCTTTACGTTACAAAACACATGCAGATTCATTAATATATAAGTTAAAATAGAGACGTAGTTCTACACATAAAACAGTGATGAACAACATTTGAATAAAACATCAAATATGATTGAAGTATCTGCATTTACCTACTTCATAATGAGTATTATGAGAGTTGATATGTTAATACCAAAAGCAGTGTGAACTGTTAAAATCACCTCGCATTGAAACTAAAGTTGATTAAAGACTTACGAAAGAGACGCATTCAAACAGAATCCTAACAAAACTATTAAGAAATTTATTCAATGAGTAGTGATTAAACATAGGCATGAATCAAGATTGTACCCTCTACAGCTCGAGTTAGCGATGCGAATTATGATACCATCAACACATGAAGGAGAAAAGGCTGACATACATACAGACAGACCGACAGAGAGACAGAACAAGGGTTCTTAATAAAGACTAACTCTAAAATTCCAATAAACCTTTATATGATATATCTTAAATCAACTTTTGACAGGAAGTGAGCAAAATTAAAAGATGGATATTTGACAAGATTAAATATTTAATACTGCACATATATAGATATCAATCACTCTATATTTGCCTGGGTGGAATAAGAACTGAAAAGAAAGAGAGATTGTATTAACTTCTACTTTATTGATACTAAGTTTGCTATGCTCTTGACTAACTATTGAAATGCCCGTCACATCCATTCTGAAACCATAAGCATACAATTTAGATAGATACAGTTACTGGTTTAAATGATATCTGATACAAACAGACAATTCAAATTAAACAATCTTAGTATACAGAGGAAACGATAGTATTGAAGTATCTTCATGTCCTTCGGTTCGATTCCAAAACCAGTATATAGGTATTTATTATGAATGTTTAATTTGTATTGATTAGTTTTGTCCGTATAGGTTATCCATAATTGTCTTTTGGATCTTACCTTGTCCAAAACAAAGGTCACCGTGCACCTGACTAGGGGCATTGATGTTTTAATTTTGTAAACAAAGAATACATAGTTAATACTTCTCTTTGGAGTGTGGGTTAAATATTTGGATCATTATCAATCAAGGTAAAGATGTTTAGTTGCGCTTGGGTCTGGGATATTGGAATTCCCCAATGAAGAACCTGTTGTACCTGATTGTACTTGTATTCTTTATTATAGTTTTAGCAACATACTATATCTGTTTATAGCTTAGAAATGAACTTTGGACCAATATCATGCCTCTAGTTTTGTGTCTTAGTTTTTTTTAAATACAATTTACTAGCAAATTTATTAATTCGTGCCATAACACCAGAAGCAGAATTGTTGGCATTGCGTTCAGTTTTTGATTTGAGTGGACCTATTTATTCAAATTACTATTCTCTAGATTACAAATTGCTCAAAAGAATTATTGGATATAAACAATTATTTGGAATTACAGTGAATTCAGGAGAAGACATCTTGGATTATATTATTATAATTAATCGGAAGACCGTTAGCACATCATCACATTTCTAGCCACTGCAACATTAGTACGTTCCAGACTACAGACATATCAACGCCTTCAGCGTTGGATCATATTTCGAACACCAATGGAATTTAATCCGAATTTTATTGATTAAGAATGGCTATAGAAGTTCCTGGACTATTCGGGATTTAATTCGCAACAATGTAAGTTCTTTTGAAGTTTTCATTTTGTATTAATGGGAAATAAATTATTGGTTGAATTTTGCAAAACTTGTTTGATTGCGCTATTTCCTGTTACATAGTTTAGAATATAGGTTCTTAATGAAAGATGTTGTAACATTTTGCGGCACTCAGCATAGTAGTAGTTGTATGGCGTAAAATGAAGCTAAGTTCAAAAATGTACAATTCAATTGCTAAACAATTTAGGATGAAAATGTAAAAACATAAGTGTAAATAGGTTAAGATTCTGTCAGATGTATATGGAGTAAACATAAAGGTAATACATAAAAACTATAGGATCAAAAGTTCTTATATAAACTGAATTCCCTGCATAGTCCAAGATTTCTTGGGTTGGAACATCATACAGGTTCAGCATGCCGTTTTCTTGAAACAAATACTTCTGTCACAAGGTGGAAGTCGATACAGTCGAATGTATTCAACTGAATAGAACACCTCGGACAGATGAGTTGGTATTTTGTTCATTGCGTTTCGGTTATACATACCTGACTCGTGCATATTTTCGGAATGTCGAACCCCGACAATTGTGCACTGACAGCGGAACACATTCTTGTGAAGTGTGTCGACTTCCACCTTGTCACAGAAGTATATAGTATGCAGTTAGTCTTGGTTCACCGTGTAGAATGTATGCATGGATCGGGTATACATATCCCATGCACGACAGACAAAATTCACTTAATATCTCCGATGTATTCTATGCCATTCTTCAGTACTTGGTTCGATGTTATGAAGTTTGCTTGTAGCGTTTTCATTGCACACATTATGCCAAGTATGCTGATTTACACATATGAAATGAGCATATGGATTGTTCCATTTGAAAACGGGTGTCTGCAGGACAGATTTATTGCTGTACATGCTCTTTCATTCCCCTTTATACCAATGCGACTAGTCCGCTTATAGTAAGTAATACATTTTCCAGATTGTGTCAGAAAATAGCAATGTAATATTTGGGATATTAAGGGGTTGTTCGATTAAACAATTAAACAAGGCTTACATCGTGGTAAAGAAAATCAGAGGAGATAAAATTCATTTTGAGTGGTTTCAGCGTAGTTCCAACATGTCTCTGATTTCTGTAGTAAAAATTAATGTTTTATAAAGGTAACTGCCTTGAGATGGTACAAATGGGTGTTATAATGGCAACTCCACCTTTGTCGTCATTTCTTGAACCGTCTGTATACAGGGATGTATGCCATGAATATGAGTATCTAATATAAATGAATTTACTATGAAGGAGAGGATAATAGGACTGTTTTAATTCGCAAAGACCATACATTATTTTAGGAAGTTTTAATAACCACTGTCTTGATTGTGTTTGGGATCAGGCATATGCAGGGGTATGATTTACAAACTGATCCACACCCCATTGACTTACTGTTGACCTGTACAAATGGAACAAGGCCTTACTATCCGCTCCCCATTTGCGTTTAACACAAGTAGTACTGACTCCATGAATAATACAAATAGAAACATACAAACTTGTTCACCTCACACACCACCCGAGCCAACGTGCTTTTGCAGTTAACACACATACTCTCCGATCCACAGCAGATCAAAAGTCAGTTCACAATGAGGAGACACTGAGTCGATTAAAGGACCCCACTACTCTACTAGCTTAGATGCAGCTCCAAATTACACACAGAAGAAAGGGAGCGATTTATCTCCACTCCAAAAACCTTTATTTTTGAACAAAAAGAAAGATTGACTACAAGACAGGATGCCCTCAGATTCACACTGAACAGGTCAAACATCATGCCCCGCCAAGTCATAATAGACGACAACATCATGTTTTCCCCCACCCTCACCCACGCCCGAATGCATCTCTCGCTAAGATACGCCACAAGCCAATAAGATGCCCACTGTATATATCTTGCATGCGAACCCCCACCGAACGTGCGTTAATAGTCAATTGGACCAGAGACTGTCAAGAAGCCATCATGTGATTCACGGCGATGCAAAGGCATTGACAGTCAAACGATAGCTGGAAGCATCGGGCTTTCTGGCATCTGGCATGACCGCTGCCACCACCCTCCCTATCAATTTGAGAGTTGCGTTAGGAATACATCCAAGAAGTTGTTAGTGGACATCACCTGGTCCCGTCCAAGTGCCAAGATCCAATCAAACGAGGCAAGCAACTCTTTCCAAGTGAAATTTTCATGCATTAGCAGACTCCAAATAGTGAACGCCTCTACCAACATACTTGAGACCTCTCCATCGGACCTCTTCAAATGTTGGTTGCATTTGACTCCACTCTCTTGCCAATGATCCTTTGTATAACAAGCCACACAGACAGACTCAACACCCGAGGACATGGGACTACCAGGTCTTCCTTGCCGCCTCTTTAATAATACATCTAGCTCTTAAGCTTGGTTTCTATTCAGATTCTCAGCTGCTGCACTAGCATCGAAAGTCCAAATATCCAATACCCTGCCCGCACCTGTGTCGCTCCATGCATTGCCATACCTTCATCATCGAATGCTGACACGCCCATGAACCAAACAAATCCCATACACTTAACAGCCAACGTCACCTGTAGGAATCCTGGCAAACATTGATACTAGGATGCACTTTCTTGACAAATAAATCAGCTGTCAAACTTCATCCACATAGGGACAAAAACGACTCCTAATCTGCCTCTTTCAAGTTTATTTACCTCTTAAGTACATTGGAACTAAGTCACCCATACAGGACATCACTAACTTCCCAATGGTGGTCAAGCAATGAGTTGGACATCAGACAGCCGAGCAAAGTGCGAGCAAGATACCGCGGCAGGAGACATATAGGTATATGACATATATAATTAAACAATGCAACGGTTGTAAATAGAATTGGAATCCTGCATCCTCCTCCCTCTCCTGGTAACATCTGCACAGCCCCCAAGGGCATAGTGGCTGCCAAAATCCTCATCAAAGTAAAAGGCGCTCGCATTTGTTCAAATAGATCGTCAAAACCAACCTGTCCGACTGGAGTACTCTGATTGAGACAATTTGAACAAAGTGAAAGAGACCCATGCAGAGACAGGCAAACAGAAGATTCATTTATCAGTAACTGCCTTTTAACGTCAGTAACTTCACTGTACCATGGTGTAAGACACTTTCATGAAAATATCGGACGCAGGGACTTCTTGGATTCCTCACTGGCTCAATGTCATAGGGGTTCTCTAGTGTCCAACTCTCCACACTCCTAAACCCACCAAAGAGCTCGACACAATCGTCAGATCCTTATGATGATCGAGCGGATTCCACAATCGTTTCCCTATTTGGTTCTGCATCCACTGAGGTCAATTGTCTCCTGTCCCCTCATTGACCTGACTTTGGTGGTTCTTCATTTGTGACATTAGCTGCCCCAATTGCTTCGTTGACACACCCATTATCTGAGTTATCTACTTCCCTGTCGACCCTGGAAACTGGTAGCGCGGATCCCGGTGTCCTTCCGATATGTGAACCCGTGTTAAACTTGTGGCCATGCAACGTCTGTACTGGTACAAAAAGGACTCGTGGAAGGATCCATTTCTACTTCAGTTGCGTCAGCATAGGAACTGATAGATGAAGTGAAGACTAGGCCCCTAAAAATGTCCAAACATCAGAAAGGCCGTAAGGCTTTGAAGCAACATTTTAGTGTTCTTCAGTCAGCATTTCCTGCAAGTTGGTGGATCTTCAATGGGCAAAGACACTTTTATAAATGGTTCGAATACAAAACTACTCACACACACAGGCCCAGGTGGTGGTGCAGATTCATTGATGACACTGCTATCGAGTCGCGTAGAAACCAGAGACGCTGACGTCAAATGGGTTGAAAAAGGAGATGCATTTCAACAAAATTTAAAGTCATAACCAGCTTATATATATTCAACTGTTAAATTCATATCAGAGTCATAATGCATGTACAATGTCTGGATAATCTGGCCATATTTTTTACTACTTTGTGTGTCTCATGTAAACTTCTAAAATTCTTTTAGATTGCCATCAATACAATGTCACTTTCAGACGCATATATATATATATATATATATATATATATATATATATATATATATATATATATATATATATATATATATATATATCTCAGCTTTTAATGGACAATTTTCTATAAACATGGAGCCCATTTTTCATTACTGATCTACTAGCTTATATCAGTAATAATCTTAAGTCTATCTACTTTTCCCCTTGCGAACATTCTTTTAAGTTGCATCATAGTGCCGTCCCTGTTATTAATGTTAACTGGTATCGTTTTTTTTTTTCGTTGTTTTATCTTGTTTGTGTACTCATCTTGAGAAAGAAATCAATAGATTCTGAAAGTGCACGAACTGGGTTCATACTATTTTCGCTCTATTCTTTGTGATCTGTACGATTTTTATTGTCCATTTATTGCCTATTGGATTGTAATTTATTTAGAGTTCGACGCCCGATTCCCAAGAGTATCATAAGAAATAACAACAGAACGTCAACATAGGAACAAAATTGTTATGAAATTAAGCAAACATTAGAAGGAAAAAAGGTCCATGAAATAAAAGGTAAAGCTACGTCTTCCCGAGGGAAACAAAGATCAAGCACACAGAGTAACAATCATAGACCATTTTTGATCATTCAGTTTTCTATTTTAATGATATTTTGTTTTGATCTAGTGCCATAAACCCCCATGTCTCGAGAGAATGCATCATAATGACGTTATAACTGTATAATGTGTTCATAGTGATAAACACTGTTTCAATATGGAGAGAACAAAAATTGTCAAAACTCCTATCATTATCATTTATGAGTTCAAACAAGATATAGGCCAAGAATTTTTTTTAACAAATTCTCTTATTTTCCAAACTAGTAAGTCCTCGAAAATTAGTATTGACTCATCTGGAGGGGGGGAGCAAATCAACATCTTGCCATAATAAACATGCACTCAGATCCTGTAGGTCCTTATGATTGCTTTCCTTGATATCCTCAGGCAAACCTCGTTAAAAGCACACAAGCAGCAAATCACTACAATCCATAAGCAGTAGGGCCTGACAGTCGAGTATATAACATCAAGATAGGGGAGGGTCTGTACGATTGTACAATTAGTCCATTATACGTTGCCACGAGTGATAGAGGAAGCTTTGGTTATTATTGGCATCACGAAGGCATTTGATAATGGACCCTGCAAGTCTTATGTCCTAATATATTCAAGTTCCAGAGTCAAACGTACTAAATTTCAGATAAACAGTCACCAGGTGTCACTGTCAAGGCATGCAGTTCTGTGTACATTTACAGCCACACGCAAATACAATATCGGAAGATTATTTGTCTAGAACATCTGATTAATTAAAGTTACGTGCTTGAGGATATTGGGCTTTACGTGGATGTATCTTAACATTTTTACCTGAGTAATAGCATCCATATTGTAGCTTGTCTACGCATGTTTTGGAGGTTGGTATGGTATTATAGGGTTTAACGCCATTTTTCAGCACAAGATAGGCTTTACATGGTGGCCAGTATTAATGGTGGAGGAAGAACCCGGGAAAACCCCGGAAAGAACCACCGACCCACGAGAAGCTACCGGCAAGCTTTCTCACATATCCACATTGGCCGAGCCCGAGATTCGAACCCACGCAGACAGAGGTGAGATGGCAGTGATCCGTGACGGAGAGCGCTTTAGACCACTCGACCACTCGGGGCCCCATGTTTTGGAGGACCCTAGGACCTGCTCCGAATGTACGACATTTGCATCCCTTCTTTTGCTAGCTACCTATCTAATTGACTTCAGGTGAGATCACATGACCAATTCATTCTCTATGATTTCTAAAATCTCAAGCCAATTTGAGCTGTCTTTAGGACTCATGAAATATATAACCTTTTGATTGTCAGTTCAATGTAAGGGACATTCTAAGCGCCAACGTATGTACCAGACGGTGTGCTATGATGACACGATTATCAAGTCTCTAAAAGCCTTTTAGCAGCACCGCTCATTGCTTATGTTTGCTCTGCGACCAACCACACTGAAACAAGCAAGGCGAGTGTCATTATGTCAAGATCACAATGCCTTCTCTTAAATGCAATTTAAAAAAACGGCTTTCAGGATGTTCAATGTTAGCAACAAGGTAACTGGACTTTTAGGACATTCACGTCTAACAATAATGCATTATCGACCTTTAACGGATGAACCAGTAGTGGCACCTGAATTTAGCTCTAGATATTTTATCTTTGACAATATCAGTACAACGTCTGATGTAATGCCAATGAAATCTATGCATGCAGTTCCATAAATGTGATCAGTTCCAAGTTCAACTCATTTTTATATCTGCACCGGCGAATACGTTAACAGCTATGACATATGCCGTGATAAAAAGGGTTCTTTGAAATGAAGTTCGGCTCACATTTAATTTCCTGATCACTGTGACTAAATACCCACAGCTTTCTTTTTCCCAGATTTGGCCCTTGCATCATACAATTTTTTTTTAAATGTACTATCAGTGTGTCTATGCTGTCCCGAAGTTATAGACCGGTTTTGTCTGCATGTCAGGTGTACGTCTTATATAAAATGCAAGATGCAAGCGCTCGATCTCTCCTGGTCTCATGTTAAGGAACTCCTGCAACCAGGGATCTTTCCCGTTTTCTTTTGCTTATCGTATTTCATATCATAGTCAGCTTTGTTTGTAGCCTGTTTTGTTGACTTTTCTTAAATGTTGATAATTCAGCCCTAGTTTTATAATGAAATGATCCATTGAGATATCATCCATGCAAATAATGTATCATCATCACAGTTAGAAGGAGTCCACGGATTAATAGAAAATTACGGACTACGCAGGGTAGCCATATTCCCCAGCCAATGAATTGCATTGTGATGTCACAAGATATCTCCTAAACCAATACTCTATGCATCCTTTGGTTGTACCTAACATAACTGCGGCTATTTTCAGTGCTAATTGATAATGGTTGCAAACGACATGAAAACAATACAAATGCACCCGTATGGTGCTCGCTGGTAATCATGAATAGTGCTTGTGAAATAGGGCTAAGATAAAGCTGGAGAAATTGACCATGCCACCGTTTGCATGTCCATGGAGAGCTAAAGTTTTCAAAAGTTTCTCATAAGTAAGAATAAATGTCTGTTTATACGAATGATGGATTTATGCATCCTTATTCTTGTCTTTCTAACTGAACGTACTTGTTTATTTATTTATCTAACATTTCATTCAATTACCATAAATATAAGAAAAAGATATATATTTAGAATTACCATCATTTATGATTTACAGAAATCTGATAAGTATCTAATTTGTTTATTTCATATTTTTTAATTAAATTCTGAATCGCAGCAAAGAAAGGTTTTGCTTAGAGTACCCTTAAGTATGACTGTATAACATCCAGTGATTTAGTATAAAATTGGGTAGCGCTCGTTGTACCTCTTTTCATGGGTAATTATTTTTTATTGATGGTGTCCTTTTCGGGCATGGTACGTTTGCCGTCAGAAAATGCAACGGTTACGGCACCTGTTGTTGCATACTACTGATACGTGATTGCTTCGGCCAGGAAATAAATACTTAAACAGAGCTACTTCGAAAGCCATAGAGTAGATGTTTCGATTTTGCTGAATGACAAACGTTTGATTAGTAAATATCATAACACCAGGCTAGCTATTGAGAGATCCAATTCCGCTCACATCAGTTCTCTTTTATGACTCTAAACAGCACATTGCATTTAACTTTAAGAAACAATTAAGAAATATTAAAGGTCAAACCGGGAGGGTGAGGTAGTACTGGTAAGCATGTGCAAAAACAAAATAGAATGGGCATGTTATTATTGTCACATATTTATTTATATATATAATAATAATAATAATAATAATAATAATAATAATAATGAGCACTTTGTATAGCGCCTAATCTTTAGAAGCTCTAAGAGCTTTACAACATTAGACAACACCCATAAGATAAAAAACATATATAATAATATGATTACAAAAGCAAACACCATGAAACTAGAAAACATAAAAACATGCTGAGAATATTTAAGGTAGGAAATATTATTAGGTCTTTAAGTTTGTTCTTTCAGTCGAAATAAGTGAGTTTTGAGAGCACTCTTGAATGGGATCACTGTGTCTTTGTGTCTAAGTTCAGTGGGTAATTCATTCCACGTTGCTGGGCTCCGGTATGCAAAAGAACGCTGTCTATATGACTTTGTTTTCATTGTGGGAATAATGAGTATACGATTGTCAGAAGAGGAGCGTAAGCATCTTGCTGGTGTGTACATATGGGTGAGGTCGCATAGGTATGTTGGACTAGAATCCGACAGTGAAACGTAGCACAGAGAACAAATTTTGTGTTTGATTCTGGATCGAATGGATAGCCAGTGTATGGTACAGAGCAGCGGGGAGGTGTGCTCTGATCGTGGTACTCTAAGTATGATCCGAGCAGCTGTGTTTTGAATGTTTTGAAGTTTCTGGTTCAGATATTAAGATGAACCGGACAGAAATGAGTTACAATAGTCCAGTCTTGAAAGTACTAATGAACACACAAGTGTTTTAGTGGCATCAACTGAAAGATATTTGCGAATGAAGCTGATGCGTCTCAGCTCAAGATATGCAGCCTTGCATATGTTCATGACATGTTGGTGCAATGTGAGAGTACTGTCCAGAGTAACACCTAGATTTCGTACTGATTGTGTGAATTTAATGTTGGTGTTGCTGATATTTATTGTTTGAGGTAAAGGATGTGAATGAGAAAGTCTTTGTGTTGTGATCAGAATAACGTCAGTTTTATCATCATTCACCTACAGCTTGTTACATGTCACCCATGATTTCACATCAGAATTGCACCTCTCTACACCTTGGATGGTAGCATCAACTTCAGTTAGGTGGCTAGATTTGTATATTTGGGTGTCATCAGCATACAACTGGTGAGACACTGGATGATGATCTATGACACTTGAGATCGACTGAGTGTATAGAATGAATAGAACAGGTCCAAGAACAGACCCCTGTGGAATACCACAACATAGATCAACTGGCTGGAGTGTATTCCATTTGCAGATACAATTTGTGTCCTGTTGAACCACAGTAAGGCTGTATCACGAATGCCAAATACATGCTAAAGACGGTGAAGTAATATATCTTGGTCTATTGTATCAAATGTTGCAGACAAATCAAGGAGGGTGAGGACTGTAATCTTTCTGCTATCCAAAGCAGAGAGAATGTCATTAACTACTTTTAGAATAGTAGTTTCAGTACTGTGGCAAGGGCGATATGCAGATTGTACATTGCTACAAGACAATGGATTTTAATAATCGTACACTGATGCTGCCAATACATTACAACCTTTGTAATTGGACTACCGTATTTTCCAGCACTTCCTTTACAAATCAGACCCGTTCAAAGTCCTTATAATGATTAAGATGATCTGTAGTTGTTTTCTTTGTTGATTTGATTGACAATGAAAATGATCATTAGTGTCTTTTCGTATGTATTAAATTAAAATGTACATGGTTTGTCCTCAGTTTATATCCTGGTTTCTCTAAGCCCTCTTTCAATTTATTTTGTGTATTCTTTGCACAAGTATATCACTTCTGGTTTAGCTTTGAATTCGATTGATGAGATGAAATTCTATGATAATGTGGTTAAGACAAAAGAATCATATGGTTGTCTAAAACTAAAATTGTGAACATTATTTTTAATAATTTTTAGGTTCTTAGAAACTTTACGGATTGAAACCTGAAATAAACTAAAGAAACGAAAGGTAAAGTGTCCTAAGCGTCCAAGGAAAATTGATACGGTAAGTGCTTCTAGCAACATGTCCATTTCTAAGAACCATATCGTTGGTTAGCTTGGCACATTTTTATCATCTGGTAAGACATGTTGTGACAACCTTCAATTAACTGTTGTGTGAATCTTCTTTGTCGATATTATACACATGTGCATAATCCAGGTCTGCTGTGATTTGGAATGCGTCAACCTGAATCCAATGCCATACGATCTGGTTCTAGATTTACGTCTTGTCTTCCAGTTTAAATCAATCATGGAGTTATTCATTTTATTCACAGTTCTCGTTTTCAGGGAAAATGCTAAACCCACGCTTAATGTTTACAGGTAAAATTTCTTTTTTCAGATTTAATTGCGTTGTTATAAATGTAGGACTTATATGCTTTCATGAGGCTTGTTTAATTGGACCGCGCTCTATTTCCATTCAGATATATTGATTTGTTATACCCAGCTGATTTGCTTTTTATGTTTCAAGTATATACGGGTGTCATGGAAATGTGTAGATTGAAAATACCTTTTGTATTACATATGAATAAAAATCTACATTGGGTTTGCAGCGTACTATGTTACCAAGGGCAGAAGGTTTGAGTCTTGGCGATTTTGAATAACTACTTTTTTATTAACTGAATCTGATATTTTTTATATGTGATGAAATTGTTTAATATACTTAATTGATCCTCAGTTTCTCGATAGTCAGAACTAGGTCACATAATGCCATGATACCGGATAGAATATATCCTGTTTCATGTGAGACATTTGAGAACTGAGCAAACAAGCTGAATTTGGTTATATATTGAACGATGAGATACGTTCGAGAGTTTATAATCCAGATTCACGTGCACTCAGGGTCATTATGATCATAATTGCATGCACAAGGTGGTGTTTCCAGTGGTATCGTAGCGTGTGAAATATGAAAGTTAAACATAGTAACAAGCCATGTGCAATACTTCACTACGCTCTTTTATCGCCCGTGGCGGCTTGCATTGTGATTTCTTCATATTCAAGAGTGCTCCGAAGCAATAATCTAAACGTCGATGAAAGTGTCCTCCACCGTGTTTGGAAAAGAGGCTTTTTAAAAAATTTTAAAACAGCATAAAAGGTCGTGTTGAAATAAAATGACGTGCAAAATGTATTCCTGTTCTCTGTGACAGGTTACGCAGGTTTAGGAATATTCGTGAAATCATTGGAATCTCCCTCCATAGAGACAGCCACTGGTGATAAATTGGCGTAGAGGATTATCGCACCCAGCGTGCTTTATTTGAAGTAAATGGGGTTATCTAGGATGTTGAAGATTAAATATCCTTAAAACATAGTGTCGTTAGATCCAATCCCACCTGGTTTCATCATGTTGCAACAAAAAATAACGGTTCGTATTACCAAGAAAACACATATAAGATTAATAACTATAAGAATAATGACCTGGTCTTTCTTGCCGACTCAAATGGACGAGTTTTCACTTTATTACTGTCTGCTAAAAATGTTGATCGAAAGTATATAAATCTGAGTTCTAAATTAGGTGCCCAATGCCCGGTTGAATTCAAATGTAAAATTGGTCTTTGGTACGTGTTAATAGTGCACGCTTCTCATTGATAGCTATTTGTTCAGACTTGGGACATTTTACGGGCATTTTAGTATTTAACGGGCATTTTAGAATAATTCGATATACTTGAATACTTAGAATTGTAACAGTAATTGCATGAAATGAACTGAAGTGAAGTCATGTGTGATATATTGAATTGTACAGTGTACGATTGTAAGCATGCCATAATGAATCAAGTCACAATATAAAGTCAAAAATAGAAACTCTTATATACTTCCCATATTGCTTTGATATTTAATGTTTTCATTCTCATTCCCGTTCTTGATATTGATTATATATTTCGCACTGATAAATAGCAACAAATGTCTAATATATCATTACTTTCCTGACCTAACTGTGTCCCCTTTTAACACTGTCACCAACTTTATCACCACGAACGTTATTACCATGCTTATCACCACTATCGTTATTACCAGGTTTATGACAACAATCGTAAATCACCGTGTGAATGACCACCATTGTTATCGCCACAATTGTTATCATGTTTATCACCGACATCCTTATCCCCTTGTGTATCACCACCATCATTCACAACATGTTTATCACAACCATCGTTATCGCCATGTTTATCACAACCATCGTTATCGCCATGTATATCACAATCATCGTTATCACCATGTATACTACAATCATCGTTATCATAACGTGTATCACTACCATTATTATCATCATATTTATCACAACTATCGTTATCAGCAGGTCTATCATTGCTACAACTACATACACAAGATATCCCATTTAATCAACACTCAGTTTCAACAACATGGGATACAATAAAGAAACATACTCCAAATTCAAATATTAGCAGTGTTAATGCATAAAGATATTTGTTCAATTGTTAATGATAGCTAAAATAGGTAACTCGTTTTTAAAAAATCAAAGTCGTCATATAAAACTTATCTATCACTACCTATCTATCACTACCGGTAATATGTACTATTGATAGAGCTGTAAACGCTTTGCATATGTGGCATGCTTATCCCTTTGTGCCAAGACAGCTTCCCTCGTCAGTTTCGTGTAAGGTAAAATCGAGGTATTCGCTATTTATTCTTACGGGGTACGTTGCAATAAATTTACCTTAAACAAATTCATTTATTTTCTACGGATATTCATTCTTATAGCACTTTATTCGGCTGCAAATTGTGCAATCCTTAAAAACAAGATATGAGGACGCTAAGCTGACATTGAATCCATCACCGGCTGATGGCACATATCGAACAATTATCGGATAACAGATTGCAATCGACCGCGTGCTAATCTAACTGCTAGATAGATAGGGACCGGTATGTATGATTTAGTTCCTTAGATTTTAAAGTAATTTAAAACAATATCAAGTTCTTAAAACCTCGACACAATTTATTAACATTTTATACATATTGCTAAAATAAAATTATAAATATTTGCTTATAGATATCCCAGTAATACGTAGGAATGTTCTGCTACAAAGGACTGTTTTCGAAATTAAATTGTTTTGATTGTCGATGTTTATAAGTGGTCAATCAATCTCTACCAGACTAGTATTGATGATACGTATCATATCTAACTTATTTCATAGCGTAAAATTCAGGAAACAGAGAAGTGTGTATGGGTTGAAGATAGCAATAATAATGGGATATTACCTAATGCGGCATAAATCTAAGAATAACCCACCCACCCAACCACTGAAAAAAAAAAAAATGATGTTATCTCAATATATCCGATTTTCCGCCGAAAGTAGCTAGAGAACAATTGAGACCTGATTATTTATTTCAGAAAAGGAATAGAAAAGTACGTTTTCTATATTTAACAAATAATCAATACAGTGTTTGATTTTTTTTCTCAGTTGCCAAGGACCAAATGACAGTTGATGCAGGTTGGTGCATAAAGACGTATTTTTGGCTTCCAGACAAGCAAAGTTTCATAAAATTTGAAAAACATATTTGTTCAAGGGCCATGCATGCCATTCAGACTCTCTCTCTCTCTCTCTCTCTCTCTCTCTCTCTCGCTATATATATATATATATATATATATATATATATATATATATATATATATATATATATATATATATATATATATATATATATATATGCGTGCGTGCATGTGTGTTGTGATGTGCTCCTATACATAGAATCATAACAGTTGTTAGTTGATGCATTTAGTGTGAATTATTATCACATCATTTATGTAGGTCACTATAACTCGAATTTTATGATTATCTGGTGTTTGGTTTACTTATTCCATCTCAAAATGTAATGGATAGAGCTAGCAAATAAGCAAGTCAATCATCAAGAACCGTCAGCGATGGCTATGATTTTCGATACAATTGCAAGAACAAGATTAATGCCCTTGCCTTCATGTCTCTTTTATTAAGACAATGTCTTGTCGAGGACTTAATTACGTCTAAAAGTAATATATCTAAAAGTGTCTTTGATGAGAACTGTAAATCTGGTCAAGGTACGAGATTGATAATAAATTAAGAGTGACATAACTACCCATATGGAAATACTGTAAAGTATATTTTGCACATTTCCGGTAACTGTTTTGTGTCAGTAGTAGTTTTATTTGTTTATGTTTGGTTTTTGGATTTTTTTTCTTTGTTTTAACTTTCGGACCATTAGACTTGAGCTAAGTTGTAAACAATATTAGACAAGATGAACATAATGCATTAGACTGAAATTCGTCACAATAGAAAACGGACGAGAGCATAATCAGAAATTTTCGCCTTTTTAACTACAGTTCTAGCTGAAGAAGGTGCATTAAACACAAAAGCATTTGTTTTAGTTCCCTTTTGTTTTGGGGACTTCTCAATGTTTCCGTGAAATGATGCAGTTTTTGTAGAAATCTGTCTACTTTTTGATACATCAGATCCTTGTGACTATAAATATCTTTATCCATTCCTTAGCAATTTTTCTCAACTTCATGCGATTTTCCGTTATTTATTTTGTAATGATTCCATCTGTTAATGATGCTGTAATTACTTGTGGAAAATGAAAGTGACAAATACGACGGGCGAGTTAAAATACTATCTATTTAAATACTTTGCGCACATGGCTAGTTCGGTTTAATTTTCTCTTAGTTTTGACTAGTAATTAACCGTTTCTCAAGACAAGCATTAGAAAACATTTTCTCTCGCTTTAAATAATTGTATGTTGTTTTCCCTGAATATACACTGTTTCATCCATATTTATCGGTGGATTATAGGTCATAGAAAAATGAGACTATTCCAAGTAACCTTCAGTTTTGAAAGGAAAGGACTAGGAAATTCAAGTTTTACAAAATCTCCTATTTTAATTGCATGCCCAGATTTTTTCCTTCAGACAAACACAAAGAACGCAAATGTTGATATCGATGTTTCTGAAAGAACATTGAAAATATACGAAACTATTAGTTGTTTCGAAAGACACACTAGGGATTTTACCTACTGATGGCTTGTTCTCCTTGACATCTAGTTATGTTAAAAATGACTTAAAACTGAAATTCTGACTAGAAGTAAACTTTATTAATCCATTTGTTGGAGAAGAATAACAACATGCATTCTTGGTAGAATGTAGTTATTTTATAGTTTTGTTTTTCTCAATAAAGCTACATTATTGTCTAAAAACGAATTGAGTGTTATGTCTGTCGTCCATTTTCTTGTATGCAGGCTTTGAAGTCTGTTTCCTGTATATTGAAATATTAATTTCAAGCTGGACACGTAAAGATCATAAACTGCATCAAATGTTTTCCCCAACTCGTATAATTTTAGGTTGTAGAAAACATTATGATAGTGTATTGATTTCTGTCCGAGAACGGCCGTTTTCTGCTTGACTATTTGATTATATTATATTTTAATATATTATATTATATTATATTATATTATATTATATTATATTATATTATATTATATTCTGTTGTGTTGCGTTGCGTTGTGTTGTGTTGTGGTGTGATGTGGTGTTGTGTTGTGTAGTGTGTTGTGTTGTGTTGTATTATATTAAATTACATTATATTATATTATATTATATTATATTATATTATATTATATTATATTATATTATATTATATTATATTATATTATATTATATTATATTATATTGAGCTTAGTAAGATATTGCTATTGCAGGGGCATATTAGCGACGATGAATTAGAAAATAAATATTCGTCAAACATTTTTGCACTCCATGCCTTTGGGCTAAAACATGGCTAACAGGCGTTAGTTGGATTCATTCATTTTACGCAAGATGAAATCTTGTATCAACATCTCGACATTCTCAGGGAAGTTGGAGTAGGAAGTGAACATATTTAAATATTATTTGAAATGATCTATAAAGTTAAATTCGTGTTAAAGTGTACTAATACTTAGAAACGATGCGTGAAAGTTTATTTTAGATAGCTAAAGTACATTTTCGATGGTAACTTCATTTACATAATAATATTGTGGTTTAGTCAGTACCGTTAGCAGTATATTTATGGTTCTGTTTTCATTACAATACGGTGTTTATATAATCAAATGCATACAATTATCATAATAATTGTAAAAAGAAAGCTTGTGTTACGAATATATTTACTTGGCTACACTCGTTATAATTATTTCGAAGAAATAAAATTAGTTAATCCAAGTGAAATGACACTATTGTATGTTATTACCCGTCAAGAACCACATCAAAATTGTTTATAAAACTTACATGTTATTCAAGAAATATACCAATAAGCTCACAGTCAAGTTTTGAAGTCCCTTTCTCAACCTGAATTATAATATATTCCTTTTTAGCAATTAAATATTCTTTATTGCCTATGGATATATCTTATTCTATTTAATATCAGAATGTTTTTGTGAAAATACTCATGGATACGTCGATTCATGGATATGTAAATTCATGGATAAATTCATGGATATGTAAATTCATGGATATGTAAATTCATGCAAAGAGGAACAGTTTCATAAAGAACCCGGATGTTGGTATATACATAAAATATTCAAGAGCGTGTTCAACCTGTACAAAGGCTCGTGTTTTGGTTACGTGTTTGGTTACGTGTTTTTGGTTACGTGTTTTGTCATCCAGAATAAAGAAAACAACATATCTCAAGAATCTGTAAGAGATAATTACTTTTGCATTTAGTTAAACCCTATTACGTATTCATATAGTCTTTGTCTTTTTCTGATTCAATAATATTGGTGGGTTTTTTTAGAATCATGGGAATAATTTAGGCGTCTTTGCCATGTTCAGAATCAAGGCTGTTTCTGCCAAATAAAGGATTTGCTTTGTGACGATAATGCTTTGGGACTTCATGAAATCAATAATTTCTTTAAACCCTTTACTGTAACTAATATATTTCTCTTTATTCCGTAGCTTAATGGGACTTTTATTATTATGGCACATTCCTCTCCGTCAGTTGTGTCACGCTGTTGTTTTTCATTAGAATATGCGTTGACAAATTTGTATACAACACGAGGAAGCCAACAACTGAATGCAGTATCAGTGTATATACGACGTACATTAAAGAAGGCATATTATTTAGTGTTAGTAAAGAAGCACGCAAAAATCAGTTCAGTTGAAATTGTTCTACACCAGTATAATGCTAATGAAGATTTGTACCTTTCTTAGTAATGTTTTTCAATTACAAATGATTTATGGTCTGGTAATTCTATTATAAACTGAATCAAAGAATTATTTTCATTTTAAATTTAGTGATCTAATCTTTATATTACTTTGCACTCTGTTTCTCAACAAATGTCTGAATTTGTGACAAGTTTATAATTTAATCATGGCGTGTAATTTTAATGTCCTTTGGTCTGTTTTAATGTCCTTTGGTCTGTTTTGAGAGCTAAGGATATAATCTTTGTATTTCAGGAAACATATCAATCAAACGAAAATACAATCAGAGATATTTGGTAGACGGAATCTCTTAATTTATAATTTATAGGTATTTTGACAATTCCATATACAGGAGGTCAAGAAGAGCTATGATAAAAGACACCAAATTCCTCTTATTACTTAACATGGACACAGAAAGGTATCATTCAAACCAAAGAGAGGCGAAATGTGCTAATTTCTGTTTTCTGGGATTAGATAGGACGTGGAAGATTCAACTAAAAAGTGTATCGACCATAGTAGTGAGCGCGGAATAGATTGAAACCGATTTTTGTCCCTGTGACTTTTTTTACACCTTTAATTAATATTTTCAACAGGAAGGTATCTTTGCCATTAAAACATGACGTCAAACTCTTTTTGATGATGAAACACAAACGAAATGTCCAATCGGATCCACTGACTTTACTATGAGAATCCTAGGTATTTGCAATTTGTTTCTAACGTTTGTAGATTTTGTTGATTAATTAGTTGATTACGGTGAGTGAGTGTGGCAAAGATATTTCTCAGATCGAGTAATTAGTCATTATTTAAAAGGAGCATACATCGTATTGTATCTTATTTACTAGAATATATGTTTGATTTAGAATTTATGATTCGTGTCGTAAATGGATTTGTCATAGTTTATTAACCAAAGCAATAATCGAGATCTTTTCATGTAACAGTGTTTAATAAGTTGAGATAGGACTACTCCTTTTTATTTGTGTTTGGTTCATGTTTAGTAATGCGTGGCGTGAAGTACCAATGTTAAATTTGTAAACCGACAAAATATTATACGCGAAATTATAATCTTGCTCATGGTTATTTGTGCGTCGAAGAACCCTTTACTTGACAATGACTGTTGTCTTGTGCTATGAATATCTATATTTTCTGTAACTTCTGGTATCTGACTTTATTTAATTTTCGTAATTTGTGTTCATGGTTGTAAACTGTATAGAATATTTTTGCTATAAATTGTGTGCGTAATTTGGCTCACTTGAAAACACCAATCACGTAGGATCTATAAATATTTGTTTGCGAACGTGTTGACAATTAGTAATAATAATCGTAATAATAAGACTAAAAATCGCGCCTGTGGCGTATGTTCTCAGTGACTGATGAAATATAGAAGTTTCAAGAAGAATTCTGTGGCTTCCCATTGGTTGCGTAAGGTCATGTAAATATAGCATGTCGTGACTTAGTACGTCGTAAATCAATAGTGTATATTGTCATTTGGGGTCCTTTGCGAAATCGAATCGCAATTTACGGTTTATATAAAGAGAAAGTTACGCATTCAGTTTCGTTCCGATTTCTGGAGTCATTCACACTTTCTGTGTTCATGATGTAAGTCTGCAGACTTGTTTTATGTTGTACTTAGATATTTTTCGAGAGGAAAAACATTTGTTTGCACTGTTCAGCGGTGATAGAAAGTGCTCATTATTTGGACAATAATATTTTTCTGGAATTTTTATAAATTATTCTAAAGAATTTTGGACAACGCCATCATGACAACGTCACCTTTGTTGGGGGGACCAGTACATTTTCGGTATTGAAATGACATATGACTTTCCATTCGTTTAGGACTGTCAAAGACTTTTGCAAGGACAAATTTTGATTCACTTCACTATAAGTTCGTCTCACCTTTTTCATTTATCACTTTAATAATTAAATTGTTTGTTGAGTTTTACAAAACTTGTTGATTTTGCTTCTTTTTTGTTGCTTGCTTGGCAATATTACAATTTTTTTAGCTGTAATTGTCTACATTCTTTTCATAAATAAAATAAATTCGAACGTTATGCTTTGACAGCACTAAAACGCATGTGCAAGACATGCTGCGAAAAGCCTGTGGAAGTAATGTGGCAATATTCGTTTAAATGTTTTTTTAGAAAGTGGCAGATAATGAATTTTGAATGATAGTATGTATGGCCATCTGTATATAAAGATGACGAAAAAGAAGAAGAAAAAAAAGAAAGAAAACAACCAAAGGAAAAATTGAAATGCAAAATAAGAAAATAAACAGAACAAACAACCCACTTATAACTGGTAATACTGGACTAATGGGTGTCTCATATAGATCTAATTTTATTTTACTTGCAATTATATGATTCGTAATAATGTTTTACAGAGGCCAGAATGTGACATTTCCTACTCAGATACTATTCCCCTGAAGTATATCAATATCGAATCAGCTTCTCCTCGGTTACATAAATGGAATATAATATTAAAACCCAATAACAAACTGCGTCGAATCATGCGTCCATTACATGCATATGGCTGCTTTAGATTTACAGATGCAGTGCTAAAAGACAGCCCGTTACAGACTAATTTTCTGTCGTTGGATGTATGTCAAAAACAGTTAGAATACATTTAGCGGAATAGGTAGCACTAAAAATTATTTTATAAGCATCAATGAAGAAAAGACAAAGTCAAATTAGATTGCGGTAAATCAAAATGCAAGATTGTGATATGAATTTACTTGAGATTGGGATCGTGGATATTTTTCAAACTTTAGACGTAATTGTATCAAGTGTAGTATTTGAGATTTGACGTTAAAAACATTTGTGCAAAAATCCATTTTTATATAAGGCCAAATTACTAGATATTAATAAGTGCAGTTTTGTGTTTGGAGAATAGTCAATTGTACATTTATTTTTTGTTTGTAGAAAAGATTGCAATTTATGAATTTTGTTACAGTGGGTGAAATATAATTGTAATATTAATAAGAAATTCGATAAGATTACAAATATTTTCACGGATATTTAAACTAATATTTACATTATTAATTTCAAAATAAAATATGTTTTCTATTTATTTTAAATCACGTTAACAATTATGAAGTTTGGAATTATACTCTTAGTAGTAACTTTTCGGTTGAAAAAAAATAGTTCAGTGGCAAGTGATTCATTTCAGTAACAAGTTCTTGTACAAATGTTCATAGATGTACATTGATATATAGCAATATGAGACTTATTTATATGTCCTTCACAGTTTATAAATAGAGTACCAACAAGATTTCGATTTCATTATGGTATTGTACATGTCTAACTATTGTTTGTCTAGCAATTTAACATACATGGGACGCCAAGATTGCCTATATCCAACAAGTTTTAACATAAATTAATGGTACTGTTCTGTTTGTGTGTTTCCAGTACTCAGTATGTTTCCAGTCCTCAGTATATGTTTCCATGTTATCTATCCCCAAGAGTTAAAAACCGCATTTTACAAACGCATCATATAAAATGTAAAATATAATGATACAGTTGTTTCTTTCTAATGTGTTGAGTTTAGCATATGTAACACATAACCGATTAATAGCCATGCGTATAAGTATTCATCTAGGTCTTCTCGGTTTTTTTTTCTTTTTTTCTTTTTCTTTTTGTATTCTTAAATTGCATGGAACAAATGCTAGATACTGAACTTTTATTTAGAGCTCGTATTGGACTGAACAATGAAATGAATTCAACATATAACTGATAGCAACCATGGATATCAAAGTATCCTTTCAAATGATGACGCTTTGATTTGTACAATTTTTTTTTCTTCTGGTTAGAGCCGCCATGTGAGTTGAGTCACTGCTTATCCGTTTCCACGAATGGTTGTTGTAACTTTCCACGAATGGCTGTTATAACTTTCCATAAATGGCTGTTATAACTTTCCACAAATGGCTGTTATTACTTTCCACGAATCGCTGTTGTAACTTTCAACGAATGGCTGTTATCACTTTCGTTATTTGTTGCAAACATCTGTAGGAAGCGGGTGCCGATATAATAGAGAAAACAAATGCTAGTGTCTCTGTAAATTAAAAAACACTTAAACCAAGTTGAATAATTTTGACAGGCTTATGGGTAAGCACAATACCCGGCCAATATTTGGTAAAAGATTGAAAACTTTAAAAACTTTGATACGTGTCATCATCTTTTACATATTCGACGGTCATTCTGAACAAAATTAAAAATGAATGTAATATTAAATTTAGATTTATTTACAACACAAAACACACATGTTTTAATTGTAAGTTACCCCTGTCACTACCTTTTATAGACAACGAAATTTCTCCTGCCTAAAATGTATCATAAAGTATCCGAGTATTCGTCACTGGTTTACGTGAAATATAGGAATTAATTAAGGTATGTTGAAATATAGAAATTAATAAAAGGTATACATGAAATATAGGAATTAATATTAATTCTATCAGGACCAAAATCATAGTAGTAATTGTTATCATCAAATTATTTGTTCAAATGAGATTATTTTTCTAACCGACTATTGAATATAGTGACAGAAGTTGATGCTGAAATTGTATTTTCAATGAAAGACTTTTATATTTTTCAATCCCTCAATAGATTTATTTATAGCTAGTGTTATTATGTTCAATTATTTCACTCTGTGTAAATGCATAATGGAGTAAAGGTGTATTTTAGTTTTGTATGAAGAGCAAATGTTTGTGCTGCTTTTGTGTATCCACTACTGTGACAAATATTAATCGAAATGAATTTACTGTGTACTAGAGAATGTAACTGTTTACATTCTAATTCTGCATACTATTATTTCACATTCATTTTTTTATATCAGCTTTAGCCTTTAATTATCCCTGTAATGATGTCAATATTGTTTTATAATGATGATTTCTTACTGGTTCGGTTGAATATTCAAATTTTCTTTCTGACATTGTTTGAATTTTGTTCCATGCTTTCTTAATGACGTAAACTCCAAACACGTGACACAGCCACATTTTTATTGAACTTTATCATTGAGAAAAAGACATTATTATTTGACTATCTTGATCACATGCATTTGGTCAAAATATATGGACCAACTTACAAACAAGTGCGCTGTTTGTGATCACGATTAAAACAAGACTCGCACTTTGTCTTTTCTAAGAAATGAAATATAATTTAATTGAAATATTATATTGTCCTAAGTACATATCTTGCACAGCATGGTAAATTCACACTGAATGGCATTAATATATGTGAATAGAATGTGCCATGATGTACATGTGTATGAATCGATCGGGTTATTTGATCTGGAATAGTCTATTGTCGTTCCCCACTTAAAATATTGTTTCACAAACTTACCCCAAATTTCTGGCGAGACCATTTAATATTGTTTTTGCCAAATGGAGAATATTGAGAAGCAAGGAATGGTATTTAATTTATATCATTGTTTCTGCACTTAATTGTATTCCACATTCGTTTTCTAATCTAAATTTCCACCTTTTAAGAGCGTACGTGTTTAACAAGGATAAGAGTTACAATGCAGCAATTGAGCTTTTTCCGCATCAGAAAGGTTTCGATCTAAGTACGTAGGTAGCTCTGAAAGAAGCATTATAACCCATGCATGATGTGTATAGTTCCAAGCTAGATTGAGTAATTGTTGGTACTATTTGTTCTTGAAGTACTCTTAGAAACAGACAAAATATATTTTTCTAAGAACCCAGTATCTAAGACAACCGTTTTGATTGCTTGAAGCAGTCAATTTCATCGAATAGAAAAATGAGAAGTTAGTGTTGAATTTCATGAAAGGTTATGTGATAGGACAATATACCCGTGAAAGCTAACGACCAAAGGAAGAAGGGTCCTTCAGAACGGCAGAAAATATAGGTTTGATATTTGTAAACCAAGATTAAAAGTTATTTGAAACTTAGTCTATGTGTACATCCCTCTCATTCATGACCACTTTCAAGATAATAGACCAGAGTGGCTATGCTGCTCGTCAGATCCATCATTATCTAATATACATGAATAGGTGGATTTATGACGCGGTCTCGAAAAAACATTAAGAGGAGAAACTTATCTAAAATTAACATTTTAATGTTGGTTCTATGCGGAAAAACTCACTTGACTCAGCAGGTGGTCTCTTGGATCAAGAGTGTGTGCTCTGTTCAGAACTGAGACAGAAATCATGAATGGCTGGCGAATACACCTAGAAAGTGTCAATTTGTCGGACAAGATAGTCCTTACCTTTTGTGTAAAGATTCATCAAAGTGAAATTTAGGTCTGCAGAAGGATATTATTATTAACTTGAGTGCAGAATATTCCAAACCATGGATGACAAATCCAATGATAATTAGCTTTGTCACAGATTTCCATTGCTGAAGAATGAATGTGCGTTATTAATGTCAACCCCAACAAGAGAATGCAATAAAGCTTTGCGATTGTGGTCTCAGACTTTAGTAATTCCAGTGACATTCAATGGATTCCACTGTGCTCTCGCTTTGAAGAGAAAAATAAAATTCAGCGTGTTATTGCCCGCACCTCTCAAAGTGACTGAAGTCATAAAGAGACAACACTTCCTAAAGCTTAATACCCCAAATTAGTAATACGGCGGTGGCAGTGTTACTGTTGTCATCTCTGTCGTTAGATAGAAGACTTCTTAGATTGTAGATTTGGGTGCAGTTCAGTTGATATACTTACAAAACGTGTATATTATGCTAATCCAGTATCTACTAGTTGCTTACACAGCCAGGAGCAAGTCTTTAGGTTATTTGTGAGTATACCAACCTAAATACTTCTTGGTTACAAGAGCAGTCTTTCAAGATCTGCATAGGAAACTTAATTTCAAAAAGTATATTCTCTCTAAAATGACGGGAACTTTGATGAATGACAACTCTATTATGTTATCCAGAATCCATAGGCAATGAATGTCTGTCCGAACTACGTGACGGACATGTATGGTATTGAATGTCTGTCCGAACTACATGAAGACAAGTATGTTATTGAATGTCTGTCCAAACTACACAAATCCTTCTGCGGACAAGTATGGTATTGAAGTTAAACAAGAAACTGGAGTTTAATAATTGCTTTTTTGGTGCTTCGTGGAACCGCAAAACTTTGGAGCTTATTTCGTGACGCGACAAGTAATAAGTAAAGTACATTCACCGAGGACACATCATGGACACCGAGGACACATCATGGACACCGAGGACAACAAGGACACATCACGGACACCAAGGACACATCATGGACACCAAGGACACATCATGGACACCAAGGACACATCATGGACACCAAGGACACATCATGGACACCAAGGGCACATCATGGACACCGAGGACACATCATGGACACCGAGGACGCATCATGGACACCAAGGACACATCATGGACACCAAGGACACATCATGGACACCGAGGACACATCATGGACACCGAGGACAACGAGGACACATCATGGACACCGAGGACACCCGATGATGGCTGATTATACTATCTGAATCGAATCAGGACCTCTGTAGATACGAAGACGTCGCTTTAATCGTTGAAATATAGAGACCCCCTAATAGATTTCAATAACGTGTATTACTTGTTTATACCTAATTACGCGATTTTTATAAAGTTATGTAGATCGTTTCTTTCATGTCTTATTATGTTGTGGTCGCTTCGTTATTATACAATTTGTTGTTTTGAATCACGTCATCAGATGTAGACAAATTTGATAATTTGCTTCCAATAATTTAAGACATTATAGAATAGTACAGAATGACAGCAAACTTCACATACTGTCAGAAGCTCACGGACTAGTTATGACATGCAATGTCGTAATATAAAAATGCTAATGGCCAGACTAAATCATTTTATAAATACAATTTGGTTGTAACTGGATGTAACCGGGTTATTACTTGATTTAGCAAAAGCACTGAAAGCAATTTGTGAATGAGATGTTTTATTTATAATGCAGTTGAACGATGAATGAATCTGAGACCATACTCATACGCGACAATTCCACCGAAAGGAATTAACAGAATGATAAACACTCAGCTCAACAAATGAAATAAGCAAATTACATTGTTTGCAAATGGAACTAATCATAAAATGTGTCAGCGTATATCAAACAAGAAGTGCGGTATGGAACTTATAAACAGATATGATTGATATATGGATTTATTGTCATGGATGATATATGGATTGATCGCGATGTATTATATATGGATTTATCGAGATGGATGATATATGGATTTATCGCCATGGATGATATACGGATATATCGCCATGGATGATATATGGATATATCGTCATGGATGATATATGGATTTATCGCCATGGATGATATATGGGTATATCGCCATGGATGATATATGGATATATCGCCATGGATGATTCAAGTGTAGAATTTAAACGCAAGTATTAACAGTGTATTATTTTATCACCAATGGTTATCACATTATAGGACTTATTCACAAATATGACTAATATAAAGCTCTATCACAAATGGTGATCATAGTATAAAAATTGTCTAACTATAAATAATGTACGACACATATGTAAGTAGACTGAATATATTATTCGTTTTCATTCATTTAGAGGTTATGAATTTTAGTTCACTCACAGGACGATAATGAATAATTGATTTCACTCGTATAGTGATATTGAATAATACTGATTCAGAAATGGAACATATATATCTCGTGGCGTCGAGCTGACGATCACTATACATTCCCGTTGCCACATAGCTCGTCTAGCGGACAAGAAGCCACAACGCATGACTCGTCTCACCCCGGCTGCCCAATTCCATACATGTTCTTTGGTCCCGAAACTTTGATCAGTCACTGCCAGTAAACCGCTAACGTCCTCTGAAGGAACGTCACCGTGGAACACAATATCTGGATTACACAAGACTCTCCGTCATACAACGATTGAGCCATGTAGTACACAAGACTCTCCGTCATAAAACCATTGAGCCCTATAGTATACGAGACTCTTAGACATACAACAATTGAGCCCTGTAGTACACGAGACTCTTAGTCATACAACCATTGAGCCCTGTAGAACACGAGACTCTCCGTCATACAACGACTGAGCCCATAGTATACAAGACTCTCCGTCATACAACGATTAAGCCCTGTTGTTCACAAGACTCTCCGTCATAAAACGATCGAGCCCCGTAGAACACGAGACTCTTAGTTATAAAACGGCGAAAAATATAACGATTGAGCCCTGTATTACACGAGACTCTCCGTCATAAAACGAATGAGCCCTGTAGTACACGAGACTCTCCGTTATAAAACGATTGAGCTCTGTAGTACACAAAACTCTTAGTCATAAAACGGCGAAAAATATAACGATTGAGCCCAGTAGTACACGAGACTCGGTTAAGTACGAATGCAGTAATATACATTATTTTATTTTATGATCATTGTTTTGACTGTTGACTTTAAATTGTCCGAATGGTAAAGTATTTTCAGTATAGGCTTCCAGGACTAGATTCCATGACGGGTGAGGAGCTAAGACGATAAATATTATTTCCGCTTATCACGGGTATTGGACATCAAAACAAAACTGGATGTTAAGTCCCCAAGCAAGAGTGAGTCTGACTCAGATGAAGGACGAAATAATGCATGTTCATTCCTTTAAATTATTGTAATCGAGTACTTGGACAAAACCAAACCGTTGTCAGAACGTTCCTATTTTGTCAGTGAGAAAACCATCCTTGGACGAACTGGCACACTGGAATTATTAAACATTTGAAATCTGTTAGTCTGCTAATCTGGTGTAACACAAAGTTTCAATCATAAAGCGTTCAAAACCTCAGGATCTTTTAGACACCTCGGTTACAACATATGCGTCGAATTCCTTGAATTTCTTTAAAGGCTTGATTCGTTGAATTGCCTTGGTAGGAGTTGCCAACGACAACATACTTGAAAGGATGACGAGTCAATGTGCAACAGCTGTCCGTAGAATCCGAGTAAAACGCAACTAGCAACTAAATGGCACCAGTGCAACTGTATTTATTTATTTAGCATCCCAAGAATACAAAGGGTAGTCAAAGTTGGAGTTTTGCAAGTAAGGGTTGACGTTTACATACCTAATGATCTTCATTACTGCTACAAGTCTTAAACGCATGGACATCACGAACACGAATGCTTAAAGACCCCACTATGTGGTCGTTGTGATGACACATGACATTATAGCTTTGGTTGTTATGAAACTCCATATGGTATCACTCCTGGTAAAGAACACCATGTAAACTTCTAAGACTGACACAAAGGGAAAAGAGAGAAAAAATTCAAATAGTGAATTATACATAAAATATCCATGGTGTCTATGTATCTAAGGCGCTCGTCTTTTCATATCATTCACATATCTCACCACTGTTTAACTGAGCTTGAGTGTCGGCTTCACTAACGTGGATAATCCAAGTCATCCATTGTAAAATCTGCTAGTAAACCAGGTTCATCCGGAGATTACAGAGCCAATTAATTTTGTCCATTTGAACCAATCCCCTAAAGTTCTTAACCATGAAGCGCCACAGACACAAAGACTACAACAGTACGAATAACAAGACAAAATGATATTACAATCAGATAGGCAGCCCTAAGGTTCGATTAAATTTAATGTTTGCTGACCTGGAGGATATGGATGCTGACCTGGAAGATATGGACGCTGACCTGGAGGATATGGATGCTGACCTGGAGGATATGGACGCTGACCTGGAGAATATATTTGCTGACCTTGAGGATATGAATGCTGACCTGGAGATATCGACGCTGACCTGGAGGATATGGATGCTGACCTGGAGGATATGGATGCTGACCTGGAGGATATGGATGCTGACCTGGAGGATATGAATGCTGACCTGGAGGATATGAATGCTGACCTGGAGGATATGGATGCTGACCTGGAGGATATGGATGATATGGATGCTGACCTGGAGGATATGGATGCTGACCTGGAGGATATGGATGATATGGATGCTGACCTGGAGGATATGGATGCTGACCTGGAGGATATGGATGCTGACCTGGAGGATATGGATGCTGACCTGGAAGATATGGATGCTGACCTTGAGGATATGAATGCTGACCTGGAGGATATGGATGATGACCTGGTGGATATGGATGCAGACCTGGAGGATATGAATGCTGACCTGGATGATATGAATGCTGACCTGGAGGATATGGATGATGACCTGGAGGATATGGATGCAGACCTGGAGGATATGGATGCTGACCTGGAGGATATGAATGCTGACCTGGAGGATATGGATGCTGACCTGGAAGATATGGATGCTCACCTGGAGGATATGAATGCTGACTGGAGGATATGGATGCTGACCTGGAAGATATGGATGCTGACCTGGAAGATATGGATGCTGAAAATCTGCTCCTAAGCCTCGAAAGAAAAAAATTAAACACGTCCATTCCCATGATAAGTAAAATCACATATTTAAGGTACTTTTTCTTGAGTTTTCTAACCACCTCGCTAACGTCTTCTGTGTTTAACCTCTAATAAAGAACATCATTGTTCAGTGGAATTATCTAGGACTACACGCCAACTATAATTAAATTATTCTCTTTGTATAAGAACACAATTAAGTAATACTATATCTGCATGAGACGTTTACAAACTATACGTACAAGATTAGATTAAAATCTATTCAACTTTTAACACTCATTCTCAGAATATTAAAAGTGATGAAAGAGGTTCGTAAATTGTTAACAATAGGACTCATGCCAACCACATTGAGTTAGATACAAACTTACCAGATATTGCTGTGAGTGTCACTCATCGCAACCACATTGAGTTAGATACAAACTTACCTGATATTGCTGTGAGTGTCACTCTTCATTGAGTCATACCATTTTGTTCTAACTTACATCTAAATGATATAAACAATCTCATTCGCCTGTTTCCAAATTATTTCTTTTCGTAATGGAATTTTAATGGGATAATATTGATCGTATCATTTTTAGGTTCTAATGACGTGAAATGAAACAAAATCTCCAAAGGGTGGAATAGTTCATTTTGAGAAATTAAACGTATAATTTAACAAGAATATTCTGACAAACACTCGACGACAGGGGAATATAGCTAAATACGTATTTCCCTTCTCTGCTACTGGTCTGACGAACCAATTTCCCGCTGGAACCTAATGAGCCAGCTGGGTAAAGATTGAAATTACCTCTAACATCAGAATTCACAGTTATATTTTCAAGATCGTAGACAATTCTATCTATGATCGAATATTTGTAACTGATGACATGAACTCGAAAAACAATCCATTTCAAATTTCACAATTAATCTCAAAAGGACCAAAAGCTACGTTTCACTGAAGCTTACAGCGAAGCCATCAATCAATGCAGTGCAGCACTGAAACGATTAAATATCCGCCAGACGCCTGAAACATCTGAAACATTATCGTGGCAAGGCTCGTCCAAACATCAAACACTGTAAGAGGAAATCGTGGAGACATAATGTTTCCTTGTTAAATTTTGATTCCTTTATTATTAAAGTATATGATAGGTAAAGGACACCATACCTATTATAGCCTTCAAATTAAATACTGAAAGTAATACGTATAAGCAAGACATTGCCATTTTACACCTGATACATTTTCTAAACATTGCCATTGTACACCTGATACAGTTTCTAAACATTGCCATTGTACACCTGATACATTTTCTAAACATTACCATTGTACACCTGATACATTTTCTAAACATTACCATTGTACACCTGATACATTTTCTAAACATTGCCATTGTACACCTGATACAGTTTCTAAACATTGCCATTGTACACCTGATACATTTTCTAAACATTACCATTGTACACCTGATACATTTTCTAAACATTGCCAGTGTACACCTGATACATTTTCTAATTATTGCCAGTGTACACCTGATACATTTTCTAAACATTGCCAGTGTACACCTGATACATTTTCAAATCATTGCCAGTGTACGCTTGATACATTTTCTAATCATTGCCAGTGTACACATGATACATTTTCTAATCATTGCCAATGTACACCTGATACATTTTCTAATCATTGCCAGTGTACACCTGATACATTTTCTAAACATTGCCAGTGTACACCTGATACATTTTCTAATCATTGCCAGTGTACACCTGATACATTTTCTCAACATTCTTCATCTTATCATTATAACATCAAATTTAATGAAGAGAGAAGACATTTAAACATCGCTTCTAATAATTCTGAGAGTTATAGCTGACACTCTCCACTTTAGGAACAAGCGGATGATTTAAGCTAGGTACACAATAAAACAGATACAACCCATAGCGTACATTACCAGGTTCTAAAGCACCTGTCGGAAATTTCTCTAAATACCCTTTTGAAAATTTGTAATCACATTTGAAAAATCGGTTATGTCCCAAAATCTTGGAAAAAGAATGAATAATGCAAGATTCGTCTGTTTGACAGTTCCAGCGAGGATGGAAATTTATCAAACTGTTTTACTGCAAATGCATATCGGCCATGTCACTATTTATCTGTTCGTATGACGTTAAACATTAAAGAAACGGACAAACAATTCAACTATCGATCCTTGAATTAAAAGCATTGTCAGTTTTAGCCAAGTATGATATTAGTATGTGGCACAGGAAACACTAAGACGGGTAATATACAGTTAAATGTGCATTATCACCACCATTTTCATCATTGTCGCTGTTGTCAGCATCGTTATCTAATATAGAAGACGGTTTGTAAATGTAGACATATTTTTTTTATTTAATATTCTTTGGCCACAATATCCGTACTGCGATAACTCCTTTTCCCTTAAAGCAATTAGTAAATGTCTTGCCTAAACTATATAGATGGCTGTTAATATTTTGTTACTATGTTTTGATTAATTTCTTTAATTTAATTATTGATATATTCTGTCAATTTTAGGTTATCATGACTACTGTTGTTTCTTTTCCTCGGTTCATGATCCTATCAACAATACAATCCATGCTACATCAAAAAATAATCTTAACGACGGCTGACTTGATTTTTATTTCTTATGTGGATTGTGTTTAAATGATGTCTTGATAATTAAATAACTGTCGTTAACAGAGAGGTTATAAAAAGATAGTGTTTCTATTTAGGATATTTTATAAAGATTTAGTTTTTACATTCGTTGTGTCCTGGTTATCTATACATGTCTGTTGAATTATATTGACTTTCTAATTTTATTCTTAATTGATTTACTTCGTGCACATGGCTAAGGCGAATCAACTATACAACCTCCTTAAGGCATGTATTTCTTGATTTTAATTTGTTTGCGAACATAATAGTCTGACATTTTTCTGTCTAAGATCCCCTCGCCTTGCGGGTTGAGGGGTGGGGGTTATGGCCAATAGGCACAATGCATCATCGCTGTATGTCGTAACAGACGACTGTTTTGATTAAACCTTTTTACCGTAGGTGTCGTCCCCTGTTGTTTAAAAATTGGATCCTAATTTGGAACTAGAGGAGATGTTGATGGTTGCCGCTGATATGCAACACAGTATTTTGGCCTAAACATCAGCCAAACTGGTGGTCAATGGGCCTGGTCCGACCCATTTGCTGAACTCGCCAATCTTCTCGGTCTAAGTTAAAGGCATTCTCTTTAGTGGATTTGCATACCTTTAAAAAGTCACCTTTGTGCTTGAAGCAATATAATGTTGTTCTTACATCCTGGCAAAGAACATTGCCGAATGGGACGGTGCCAACGCTCAGGTGAGTGGATTGTCCACAAACATCTCGCAGCTTGTCAAATGGCGTTGTTGGATCTTGAGATCTGGATGGTTGCAGTGGTCTTGAGATACTCAGATCTCAAAGCGTCTTGTGGGTGAGAAGAATTAAGTTCTCCATAACGGTAGGTTGATTCCCAGAAACACTTCCCTATAGACATTCAGCTGTGCCATCCTGCATGCGTAAATCGGGTCACGATCTTGAATATTCCCGTGAACTCTTTTATTCCTAGTTCGACGCATGGATAGTTTCAAGTGCAGGAGAGTACCTGTCTCTCCCGGACGAGAGCGGGGCGGTAAGGATGGATACTTCTGCTCTGATAGTACCTCTTGTGATCATTGCCCAGCAGAGCAGTTCTCGAACTCTTGAGACTTCTTAAGTGGAAGCTAGAAAAGGAGATCAACCGATTGAAGTAGGAGATTGTATTCAAGTATTCTGTTGGAAAAGTAGGATATAGGAGGAAATATCCCATATATCCTTGCAAGCTTGAGCAGTAATCAATTGGTACCAATGGTTAATAGTGGAATGTTTGGGGGAGGTAAATGGCGGATGTTTAATTTAGGCAATCGGGGTGGTATCTTGGATGTAGATGAGTGCTTAACAAAGAAAAAAAAATCGTGAAAAAAAATGAAAAAAAAGCTTATATTTAAATTCATATATTTTGTTAAACTCAAAATATTTTGACCATATAACTTCCTATTCATCTATCTGTTTATTTCTGATGCGAGCTATTTTGAAAAATTGAAAATTAATCAACAACGTCTTCAAAGAGAGGACATATACCATGCGTAGACGTGATTTGATTATCTTTCATGTAACGAGTATGTAACACCTTGTTAACTTCAGTTACATTAACACACCGGATTTAATCATCGAAAAGAAACGTTAAGTAAGTTGTTTTTCCAAATTTATCTCTCAAGGTTCTTGCTTTTGTAAATTAATTTGTGTGAGATGGAGACATTTATTATGAAGTGTTATTTTGCTTTCATTGCTCTTTTCAGTCGGCGTGAAGTTACATATCTAATATTGACGTTGTTGGGCTGAAAATCAAATTACATGAAAACAGAAAATGTAATAAACCATCAACTAATAAACCATCATCCTTTCCGTGCACTCTTTTAGCTTTAAAGATATAAGACATATGGACTGAAGATGAAGGAATCGCAGTGATAGAACTTTTAATATATATATATATATATATATATATATATATATATATATATATATATATATATATATATATATATATATATATATATATATATATATATATATTATAGTATCATCCATTTTCGTGGGGAACTAATTTTCGTGGTCTTCGTTGTTGCCCCGAACCACGAATTTAAATCCCCAACGAAAAATTACCTTCGTAGGATGATGACCCCCCCTCCCCGTTTTCTTACAGTGTTTCATTCCCTTAGATTAACACAGCTACTGGTATTTGATAAATCAAGGTCAATACTGTAATCTGGTAATTAAATATTAGCTTTTACAGGTGTTTGTTTTATTTTTTATTTTAACCTTTTGAAACAAGAATTTTAAAGCATTTTATATTGTTTCAATGCATACGTTCGATAAGGTATCCGATAGCCGTAATTTTACACTCACTGCCTTAAATCGATATATGAGGTAAGTAAGGATAGAAAGAAAATAGAGAAAAAGCATACATCACTATTAATACTAAGTATTTCTCAATTTAGTAAATGCCTAATTGCGAAATAGGGGATGACGTGATCATGTTTACATGTAAAACTCACATAGCTCCTGTATGTCCTTGATAAGAACCAATCATTTTACTCTTCGAAAAAGTTGCTTACTTGACCCTCAATCAAGGCCAGGAACTAAGTCAGAAATAGAAATAAGTGTTTCTATTATTAAATATTAATAGAAACATTCAGCTTTAAACTGAATTTTCTGGAAAATATCAAATTCCTTGTAAACAATATTACATTATATTGACATGTAAAGAAAATAAAAAGATTCCAAAACTCACTAACAATCAAACAAATCAAACAGAACTTAAATCAAATATAAATTAAATCAAATATACGTAACAATAGTGATATTAATAGATAGTAATTAATCTTATCTTTAAGTACTGCATACCTCCTTACTAGGTGGGAGGGAGAGAGAAAAATTTAAAATGATGAAAATTTTAATTAAAAAAGGTATTTCATTGCAGTATTATTAGTTTTGCAAGAATAGGAATGAGATGAGTGACTAGGGGAGGGCGTCAGAGAGTGGCTCTGATCCTCTTAAGGAATCTGTCCCTAATGGACGATATACCAGTTCCATCCCCAACCCCTCCCTGTCTCCTATCTCATATTGTATCAACATATTTTAAAGGGCAGCCATATTACATTTGGAACTCTGTGCCTTCTAATTTCTGTGATGAATAGTATAATAATTTGCATATATTGTTTAAATTTTTAGGAATGTTAAATTGATCATTGTACGAAGTTGATGAGGGTCTAATGAAAGGGTGGGGAGCCGAACCCGGCCCTGTGCACTGGCTGGCGCCACCCTCTAATGGGATGACTAACCAGAGTCCATCCCCCTCCTCCCACCTTCATACATTTTCCCTTCACACTTAAGCTTTATTGGTGCGGTCCCTCTCAGAATCATCATAGAGAGGACCCCCTATTGCCGAAGGATTAAATGTTTTTATGTCTGTATGCTGTTTCATTAACTGTGATTGTGCACACGTAGAAAAAAAAGAATTTAGATACAATTTTATAAATTTGGGATTAGGGTTTATGCACTGTCCTAAACTAGTGTTTTAAATAGGCTCAGTTTGGATAAACCTAGGATGGTTTATTGAGTCTTCTTTAATTAGTGATCTTTGCCAAAAATCAATGGTGTCCAGTGTTTGTTATATGTGTATTGCTATATTGTTATGTATGCTTGTGTTTTTGTTTGGACGGCAATTGAGGAATCAAATCTTTATTCAAGCTGTATTATTTTAGAAGGACTATCTAGAAAAGTATGCTGGTTTGGTAGGGTTATGGCTCTTCACAAACGGAGTTGTTTTCCATACCAGATTTCTATCTAATTATTTTCCTTTTTTATAGAACACATGGAAGAAAATAAAAGAAAAAAACATGAAAGGTTAAAATAAATTGTGTGAGCGTATGTTCTGTGTGTGGTTTACTATCTCGTAGTTGTTAGTGGTGTTCTTCTACATCCCACTGTTGTTGTGTTCATGGTGTTCTTATTTTATTGACTTCCGCTTTGGGGAGATCACGTGTGACCTGTACTACCTCGCGTTAGCCGCGTTTCATTGGCATCACACCATCATGAGCTCCTCACTAGGTCCGGTCAATACCCTGTCCCAAATGTTTGTTGAACCTATCAGTGTTCAAACTAAAACGTTCTACGAGATAGTAATATTAATAGTTAGTAATTCATTTTGTCTTTAAGTATGGCATACCTCCTTACTAGGTGGAAGGGAGAGAGAAAAAAATTAAAATGATAACAATTTGAATTAAAAAAAGGTATTTTATTGTAATATTATTAGTGTTGCAAGAGTAGCAATGAAATCAGTGACTATGGGAAAGCGTGAGAGAGTGGATCTGATCCTCTTAAGAAATCTGTCCCTAATGGACGTTATACCAGTTCCATCCCCCACCCCTCCCTGTCTCCCATCTCATATTGTATCAACATATTTTAAAGAGCAGCCATATTACATTTGGAACTCTGTGCCTTCTAATTTATGTGATGAATAGTATATTAATTGTCATATATTAGTTTAATTTCTTTTAATTTGATCATTGTACCAAGGTGATGAGGGTGTAATAAAGGGTGGGGAGCCAAACCTGGCCCTGCGCACTGGCTGGTGCCATCCCCTAATGGGATGACTAAGCAGAGTCCATCCCCCACCCGTCACCTACTCCCACCTTCATACTTTTTCCCTTCAAGGGTTGTTTATTCAAAACATTTCTCTCTTTTTGGACTTTAAGATATTAATAATAAAGTCCTTTAAATCTTTATACAAATCATCACAAATTGCATTGGTATAGAGGAATTGGCTGTCGTGTTCTCCTCCCTGTTTCTGTAGTAGTGCTTCTTTTATTTTGTCTCTTGCAGACGCCGTTTTAGGGCAGTGGAGGATTATATGATTTTTAGAATCAACACATTGCCCACATAGATGACACGGAAGGATAAGATGAATGATGTGTCTATTGAAAGCTTCCTCTTTGGTCATCCAGACGTCATGCAAGCATAGAAACATCATTGTTTGTTTGGAGGGTGATTCAATTTCTTCCCATTTCCTCCATATTTATTTCCAATTTAGCATTGGATTTTTAACCTATACGGTAATTTTAATATTTTTCAGTAAATTTCCATTTAGTTTTAAGTAGGTTTTATAATTTGGCTCTGTTTCCCAAAAGTCTTTATTGTCTCTGTATTTATATAAAATATCTCTCACACGTTTACATTTCCGTGGAACTTTTAAACATTTTGTTAATTTGTTATTTTAAAGATATAATCAAATTGTTTTCATAAATATCCAAATAGGTACACATATATCGCCTCCCATGGATATTGAAATGTTTCTATGAATTACTTACGATATTTGTTTATTTTTTAAATGTGGTAGTCCATAACCACTGTGTTAACGCCATGGTCGTCAGAAAGTACTGATGGTGCAACGTGATGGATATTGGTTTATTTGATCATTCAAATGGACTTTAATAACCGATTGGTCTAGTGTTGTTGGCTGCGTCGGTTTCCTTTGATGTTGAGCACTCAAACGAAAACCTAGCGAAAGTGACTATTCTTGACAGGTGTTTTCTTTGTGCTCATAGAGATGGAAATATTGTTTTAGTGTTGTTGGCTGTGTCGGCTTCGACTTCTGTTATTTACTTGGTCGAAAACACTGTGTAATTATTGAACTTGCCAGGTCTTTAATCTGTGCTTATACAGGTGGTAGTATTGTTTTAAACATTAAAGTGACCGCCATTTGCGTCGGCAAAGTTTTATTCTTTTGTATTCTTTATTATGGATATTTGTAGAGGTTAAACCATGAAATTAAATACCTACTAATATGCACGTTTTGACAGGCAAAACCATGTATTTAAGTACTGACGAAGATGCCTTTTTTAAAAACAAAACCACGAAAATTGAGCCCAACGAAAATAAATGATGCTACAGTATATAAGCTTTCTCATTGGTTTTAATTATCATTGCCTTGACACCATCAAAATCAAATTTACAATTTAAAACGTAAATTTTTTTTAAAAAACTAACACGTAATGCGCAGATACTTTTTTTACTAGCTTGTTAATTTTGGTCCAAGTTCTCATACAGTCCGTCATTTTCATCATAGCAAGATGAGCGTGTGTGTGTGTGTGTGTGTGTGTGTGTGTGAAAATATAACCAAAAGCCATTCAAATGCATTTAAACGATAAGCATTAAATGTTAGCTATAAAACGTATATATCGAATTCGGATCAATCCTAATTAACGATGAGATTTGTTTTAATTATGTAACATTTTCCATAAGGATCATGACGATCAACAGATTTCGATGCCTTTAGTTTAAGGGTATTCCAAAAGTACGGTCCCAAAGGTGATGATGATAATTATAATAATAATAATAATAATAATAATAATCAAAGAAAACATTTATGAAAAGCTTTACTGGCACACTCACTTTGCCAATCAATGAAAGCACCATGTGCAATAAGTCTCAGCTTTTAAAATTAAATCACACTGATTTCATATTTTACAAGCTTTTGATCCGGAAGCTTTTCCATTTTGATCCGAAATTGCAATACCTTATGACATTTAAAACTGCTGAAAAGTAGGGAGCGAATTCCGCATGAAAAAGGGTATTTGACAATGCTTGTCTAGTGTGGAGGGTGTGGCGTTATATCATTTGTTTGCTTTTCTCTGGAAAGTACCTGTTTGTTGTATGCTAATCTAATCATGTGATATAGGCGTTATTTCATTCTTATATTAGAAACCATGTGAAATAAAGAAATTAAGTGGGCGCAATTAAGTGGGCGCAGTTAAAAGTAGAAGTCGAACAAGTTAAATAAGACCAACTATTTCTAACACACTTAAACTCGTGGAATATGTCTGCTTCTTTGTTTAGCACAGTTCATAGATGGGGATGTAACTGATGTAGTGCCGAAGGAGAAAGACAGTCATTCATTTACCACTTGTGCAGTGAAAAAGTGTAAGAATATGTTTTTTTAAAGATGACCTTCCACCTCTAGCCACCCTGCCCAGGTCTTTCGAAAACAATCCTCAAGTTTGTTTCGAGATAAATTCAATTCAGTTAGAACTTCCTATCCTTTCTATCTGTGTTTTGGTGATAAATATGGATACTTTATCCGGTGATAAATAATAATGTTTATATATTAATATATTACTGCTTACAGACAGTGCAAAACATCACGACAAAATGGAAGCTGCTATTTCAGCATATGGACGAGTAAGACGGTCACCGCATAAAGTTTCCACATTTATCACCGAAAACACAGTCATCCAAAGATGTCTGAACTACCCAAAATACTTCAAAGATATTAGCGTGGCCCTAATTTCAGCATGTCATGTTTTGGGTTCCCTTTCCACATTTAGTTTGGGTCTAATCACAGCGGGTATGCTAGCTATGGTGTCAAAAATTGTACTTCAAACATTTTGATCATAAACAAACAGCTCATTCAGGTTCTCTTTTGTGTATCTTTTTCCAAACGATTTCATCCTATTACATTGACTGCGTCAGACTGAATTTGTTCAATAGAGGTTCTATTTCTCAAACTGAGGAGTTGAACCTTCCACGTGAGTTTTCTTTTATTTTCAAAACAGTCATTTCAAAGATAACACATGGCAAATTGTTTGGAATTAAACCTGCAAAAGAAGCATCAGGACACCAAACCCACTACTGGAGGGTGGCATCCCTCAAATAGAACAAATCTCATAGATTTTGTGGTATTGTACATCTCCTGTATCGACCACATATGCCTGATTCTTACATACATCCAGAAAGGTGAACTTCGACGAGAACGCATGCGCTGCTAATATTCACGGACAGCGGAAAATAGTTTTGTCAATGAGGTCGGCATAGTCTTTTAAGTATGTGGATGTATACTCAATAAAAAAAAAGTTTATGATGGTGAACCGAAAGAGACAGTCTTATTTTATGCGCAGCGTGGTTAATACAGCAGATTCTGGTAATATGGTGCACGAATTATGATTATTTTATTGTTATCTTTTTTTTATAGCTTTTACCCAATTTTAAATTCATAACTTCTTTACTTTAATTGTTTGGTACTTAATGTTTTTTTTATATTTCGGAGGGCTTTATCAGTCTGTTTGATTTTTGCAAGTCTTTAAATTTACATATTCCGGGCATTGTTTCTAATCCTCACCATTTTATGCTGACGTGCGTTTAAACTTTCAACAAAAACTATTAATTAACAATTGTTAACCCAAACTTTTGATCTGTACCATTTTGCCATTATTGTGCTGCTGATTTGCCATACAAACTAATCTTAAACGTGTTAATTTACAAAGCTTTCATGTGAAACGTTTAATAGTGACACCTATCATTATTTCCAATATCTCATATAAAGATGTAACAAGTAAACTTCCTACAATGACGAATCTAAACTTCACTGTACGCTCACTAGATATACTTTGATCTTGTGACTTCAAATTTCACTGTACGCTCACCAGATATATTTTGGTCTTGTGACTCCAAACAAATACGAATAGTTCATCGGAAGTGGTGTGATTTGCTGACAAAGGAAATCAAGTGTCATTTGTAATATAGATAAACTATTTTAATAACTTAATAATTTTGATATTTTCCCCTACTTGTGTTGTTGGCTTTTTACAAATTTTGTTTCGAAAAATAACATGATCACCAACTGTAGTGTGGCTTATTTTCCCAAATTTCAAATATCAGATATGTTACCTAGGTTGACCATGATATAGACATCATATACCTGGTTTTTGCTTTTGAGATGGTCAAATAATTTTGTTTCAAATATGTATCTATAACACATTAATGAAAAATTGTACAATATTGAGAGCAGCATGTCCTAGCCTCGTTAAAACTTAAGCTGAAGAATTCGAAAATTGTACAAGCTGTCCATCTATTTTTTTTCCAGAGTCTCCTACACTACTACTTCAAGGTTCTCTCAACCTACACCATTTGCAGTTCATCCAGCTTTGTCTTTCTGTCTCTTTGAGCAGATGGATGGTATAGGAACCATCTTGAAAAAAAAAAAAAGAAAAGATCTGCAAAAGCGTCAATAGCCTACTGCTGAAATTGTCATGTTTTGATAAGAATACTGCTGGTATCGATAAAATGTTAATATCTATGGAAACCACAAGTTCCTTTAGAAGTGACGTTTTGAAAATGAAATACTAATTCAGAGGGGATCAAACGACCAGTTTGTGATAGAGAAAATCCAGTGAACTAGTTCATTTCTCCTAGATCAATGTAACAGGATGAAACCGTATGCGATGGATCCAGCAACGCAAGGAGACAATGTGAATGAGATATTTGTTTAAGGCACAGATTATTGAACATTTCATTTCTGACACCCTAGCTCACGTCCTTACTGCAGTCAGACACTAATTAAAGAAAAAGACAGAAAGATGTAGCCTACACATGCACGCAAATACCACGACATTAGTAATACTTTAAATATATAAAGAATTATACAATCAATGTGTGATATATTAACTTGCGTTCATATGATAAAAGCATATCATTTTAGGTGAACACAGAATATACTACTAGTCACAAAATATAATGATGCTATTCCAAGATGTCTGCACAACGACCATTGATAATCCCAATTCATCAATCGAGATGAATATCTATGGAATTATTTCATGTAATTCACTCCTCCAGGCATCCCGAAGGAGCCCATGGGAACCTCGCTAAAAGCCGTGGGTTCAAAACCCTTGGTCCTCAAAGTACGTCCACCAAATTAGTCTGTCCCCTAAAGTTACCATTAACAACACTACCTGGGTCAAAAAACCCATTTCGTTCAACATCTCCCCGTAACAGCTATATATAGAGCAGCTGAACAGTGTAATGTACAAGTCACACTTCATAATGTATTTAAGTACGAGCACACTTCAAGTACGAACAAATTTCATATAGATATATATATACAGAGAGAGAGAGACGGACAGACAGACAGACAGAGATACATATACAAGGACAGACAGAGATACAGAGACAGATAGACAGAGGATGTTTTCGTTTCCGTTAATACCATTTATATTTCATCGTTTGGCACCAAAAAAAATATTTTAACGAGTGGCGAAGCTACTATTTTAAAATATATAGTTTTTGGTACCACAAGATCAAAGATATGCGGCATTAATGTATAAAATGAAAGTTTCTTTTTATTATATACCAAACTTGTTTCAGAATCGATGTTAATACGATTAAGCTCGCTCCTTAGCACAGCACGCTCTCACCCACACCTCTTTTAGCAAATTTACCTCACCCACACCTCTTTTAGCAAATTTACCTCACCCACACCTCTTTTAGTAAATTTACCTCACTTTTATAGCCTGATCACATCTATATACTTGATTTAGGAAACCCGTAAAATTTGGTTTACCAAATCTGTCAAATGTTTTTATCTAAGATAATTTTCCATGTCTGAAATGCAAGGCAGTTTCTATTTATTTATTTAGCTCATAAATTACTCGAGGGTGGGTGGGATGGCGGTGTTGTTGTTGTTGTAGGTACAACTTTTGTAGGCACATACACTCAATTGTCGCATGGGATGATGTGAATCTTATATTTTGACATGTGAAAGTATAAGGATATATTTTGACATGTGAAATTATAAGGATATATTTTGACATGTGAAAGTATAAGGATATATTTTGACATGTGAAAGTATAAGGATATATTTTGACATGTGAATGTGCAAGGATATATTTTGACATGTGAAAGCATAAGGATATATTTGACATGTGAAAGTATACGGACATATTTTGACATGTGAAAGTATACGGACATATTTTGACATGTGAAAGTATAAGGATATATTTTGACATGTGAAAGTATAAGGATATATTTTGACATGTGAAAGTATAAGGATATATTTTGACATATGAAAGTATAAGGATATATTTTGACATGTGAAAGTATAAGGATATATTTTGACATGTGAAAGTATAAGGATATATTTTGACATGTGAAAATATGTAGATATACTTTTCACATGTGAAAATAGAGGAATGAGAAAAAATACATTATTTCGCCAATAAGTCTCTATATTTCACACACACACACACACACACACGCTATATATATATATATATATATATATATATATATATATATATATATATATATATATATATATATATCGTGCGTGAACATGAACAAACTTAGTTACAGAGTAAGCTCATCTTCCAAAAGAAGTAATGTATATGACAACAATGTTCGTACAATAATAATCGCAAGTTCGAACGCTTTTCATTGTATCCTAGGTAGATCATATATATGCAGCAATACATATGTCTGATTTGACACATTAGACAGCGTGGTGACATATTTTTTTGGGGGGGAGGGGAACTCTCTGTTTGATCTTTCCAGATCATTTAGAGAAACCCTCCTGCCTATATAATGTTAGGTTTTTTTATTAAACGGAATCAATTATCTTCCATAAAAAAGAAGTCATCCGCCATTCGGAATACTTCCTCTCTTAGTTTCCTTCTTTTTCCCTTCTTCTATTTATATCTCTGTCTTTATCCTTCATTGGTGATTGTACTGTTGCAGGAGTTTTCAATTTTGTTTTTGTTACCTCCTCTTGTGACCAATGTGGGTATGTGAGAAAGCTTGCCAGTAGCTTCTCAAGGGTCGGTGGTTCTTTCCGGGGTTTTCCCGGGTTCTTCCTCCACCATTAATGCTGGCCGCCATATATAGCCTATCGTGTGCTGAAAAATGGCGTTAAACCCTACAACAACAACAACAACAACAACAACCTCTTGTTTTTGTTCTTGCTTTTTTGTCCCTTGCTTCTCTTTTTCTTGCTGTTTTTTTTTTAATTCTTGGGTTTTGTTTTGGGCATTGTTCTTCCTGTTCTTGCATTTCTTGCATCTTTACCTATTTTTGTTGTTGGTGTCTCACATTTTTTTGTTGTGGATCAGCATTTTGTTTTCCTGTCATAATTGATTGTACTGTTGTGGAACTTTCCGAATTTGTTAATTTTATTGCCTGCTTTTGCATTTCTTGGTGCTGTTGAAATTGATTTGGCCTTGTTTGTGGTCGTTGTTGTCTCACTTTCTGTTGTTGGTTAGTGTTTTGTTTTACTTCTGGTTGCTGGTTTTCCTGACTTTGTTGTTGTTGTTGTTGTTGTTGTTGTTGCTGTTGTCGCTTCATGGCTTGGGGGTCTCCAGTCTCTGCTTGTTTTTCCTGATTTGTTAGACATTTGAAGGCTGTATGCCTTGTATTTTCACACAGGTTACATTTTCTGTCGTAGATATACCCTCTGTACCATGATTTAGCTAAAAATCCAAATATAAAGAATGCTCTCTTTATGTCCTTCAATTTTTATTTTATTTTCGATTTTTATTATTTGCATTCCATTGTAAATTGTTGTTATGGGGATAGTTGCCAGTTGGATGAAATCACTTGGATGTTGAATTCTTTTTCAAATTGTGCTACTACATCCTCCAGTGGAATTTCTAGAGGAATGTCTGACAGATATATTTCTCCAGTTTGTTTCTTTACTTTGCTTAATATGGGTGTTTTTTTTTCACTATAACTTTTTCTTTCCCTATGCTCATCTCTCCATAAGGTAGAATTGGTTGTTTCCCTCTGGGTCTGATTATATATTCTATATATCCTTTGGGGTTAACTGAGTACAAGTTTTTGATGTAATCTGGGTTCTGTATTTTCAATGCTGTTCTCTGTATTCTATTTCTTGTTATATGGGACATGTCAAGCTCTTGTGTTCCATCTTTGTAAGCACATTCAATAAAACTTCCCTCACTAGTTTCAATTCTCTTGATTTGGAAAAATTTTCCTAGGTTCTTTAATTCCCTCCTAGCTGCCGCCATTTTTTTCGTTCTTCACGTGCTAAGTTCACCTTGTAAGATTTCTTTGTAGTAATGTAATTTCAGTGTTCTGTTTTAATGTATTGTTTTCCGTTCTACATATTCCAATGTTGAGTTGTTAGTCTTTGTCCTGGCTACATGTATCCATGTATGAAATCACAGTGTGGTGGCAGATTCCTCGTTTCTAGTATCAGGTTAATTTTAAAATGTCTAACCGCTTGCTTGTCTTGTTGTACACGGCACCATCGATGATTCGCTTGGTGACATGGGTCTTGCTTTATATACATCGAGAACAAATTATGAAACATTAAATGTATTATCAATGTTATTATATACAGAGTATTGCAAGACAGGTTTCACTTTCGTATACCTCTCCATAACAAGATTGCAGCCCTCAGACACGGTTCCTTTACATTGTGTCGATACATCGAAAATGTATTAGTAACTGGACACACCCACATTCGGAGAACACGGGGAAAGCAAGCCCCCACTGAAGACATATTCCACGTGCTGCACCAAGTGAACAAAATTAGGTATTTCGTAATTACTATAACTAAAATCACAAAGTAAGGGTAACACTGTATGTTGCTACAAGGTCCTATCTATGTGTATATACGTACATAATACAAAGATATTTCCCTGCAAACCATTCTAATACAATACTCCCCAGGTTTATAAATGTGTTAACAAGTTTAGAAAATAACAAATTTAAACTGAAACTACTGTTTGTATTACTGAGTACGTGATTGGGAAGGAAAACCAAAATGGACCAGCCACGACACCGCAAATCATAATCCTCTGTTGCAATCAGCCCATTATGTGGAAATTATATCGGCTGCAACGTCAACGCCCAAAGCATCAATCTTTCCTTTTTCGACTTTCGCTTTAAATTGGCAGGTACTGGCGAACTGTTTCAAGGACAAACTCCCTTCAGTAAAGACATGTGAAATAATCTTATTTACCATAAAACTGCCAAACATTCCTTGTCAATGACAAAATAGTTGTGTACCCAAAAAAACAATTCTCTTTGAATAAGCGACGGCTAACTTTACATCACACCCTACCCCAACTGCCATTGCTTCTGCAGCAAAACTATAATCTACACTCGTGCCTGAGGCAACAATCCTCAACCGGATTTATTTATTCAAGTCAGCAACTATATGATTGGTCTCCTCGTCAGCTTTCCTTAAGGGCATTAAAAGTCCATTCCTATCATAAACTCAAAGACATTAGATGTGGTTACCAACTTCTTGTAAAGTCCGTCAAAGCTATAATCGGTGAAATTCGGAAATCATCCAAGCCCAAGAAACGGTCGTACCGGAATCTTCGTCGATCTAAACGTGTACCTAATCCATTCAAACTTGTCAGAGTGGGGTATTAACTGCTCTGACCCTCTCTCTAGGTGGGTCAAACATTCCAAATTAGAATATATGATACTGCCCCACTATACTACTTACACGTGGTAGATCTGGCCTCGAGGTACTAAGACAAAATGGTAGCGGACAAAATGGGATGGACAAAATGTTAAGTGGACATAATGGTATTGGATAAATTGGTATGGATAAAATGGTGCGGACAAAATGGTACGGATAAAATGGCATGGGACAAAATGGTACTAGGATTAATTGGTATAAACAAAATCGTATGGTTAAAATGTTGCAGACAAAACGGTATGGGACAAAACGGGATAAAATGGTTGATATATTATAATTGCGATTGCTAATGAAAATAATAATTACCTAAAATCATAATAATATTTAATTTTTACACACATAGTAATATTCACGCATCCATAAACTAACTTTTAAAAATACCAATACAAATGACTTTTATTGAATTCATGTAACTTCGGAAATGTTAATTGTATTTTATTTTTAAAAAATAAAGTGAAACTGCAAATAACTTATGCCGAATCTACAAAATGCAACGATACCAAATAGTAATTCAATGCAATTCTAATGACTGTTTTTCTTTTACATACACTTAATTTTTGGTGACCAGTCGTTTGCGCGCATGTCAAAAACGCGCCGACAATATATTCCAGCAATTGTGACATTTGTGATTAGCGGAAAAGTGACACCCTAGAAAGCCTGGTAAGACTTACGAGACCTGTGTATACTGCATATATTTGGTGACGGTCTACCGTGTAAAAGTTTCACAACTCGTACGAGTGACATTTTCCGAACTGCGCGAGTTGAACCTAAAATATAGCCAATCTGGCATCAGACAAACCTGACAGTTTAGAGTAGAATAAACTAAACTGTGGCCGCGAAGTTTGCCTTCTGGGTTTGTATAAGTTAATCAATACGATAATTAGCTTGCCATTAATGTGTGTAAACAAGAACATCGTCAGTAAAATTATATACAGTATGTTTTCTATGTCTTTTGACAACTTACACATTATAGCAAAACAGGTCTCAGCAGATTAGCCAAAACCGTAATACATTACTTTAAACTGATATGGACCTTCATGGTCGTGAATGTCGTTAACGCGCAGGCTTCATCAGCGATGGGTACCTGTCAATAGCCTGTGCATGATTTAGTTTCGAAATACATTCGTGCCTTACCCTTACAAATAAAGCCCTCGATATTTCACATCTTTTGCAAGTATAAAAACAGTACTTTTTCTCAATTGACGACAGTCTATACAAAAACGGTTTGTTAAATCTTCTTTCAGACCAGCACCACGGGAATAAATAAATAGAGCTGGATGGTTCAGTCATTCTCAGGTCCACCTTCTTACTAGCCTCCTCCTTAATTGTCTCATGTACATTAATGGATATTGGTTATCCTGTCGTACGAATTGGTTCCGATTTATTTAATTTACTTGTGTATTATTCCTGTATGACGTGGTCTATCTGCAAACATTTATGGATATGTATGCAAAATATGCGCCATTTGTCGACGCTGACAATCGTGTAACTCTTGGCACACGTGAACAATATATACTCCGGCAAGTCTCACTCATGAAACACTTTATTAAAAAGATCAGGTATCTGAGCAAATAGTCTGTCAAACACTCAAACGTTCCACCTATCGTTGTAAAAAGATCTATCCCAATGATAAACTTGGTCAATGTTTCCCCTTTTGTGAATTCAGTATATTGAAACTTTTTCCAACTTTTGTATTATATATTGTGGGAAGACTTCGTTGGCATGAAGATGCAAAAACACATCCAGCGCAATATCCTTTAGTTACGCGCAGAGAAGGAGTAACCATTTATCCTTTCACCACTTCTATCCAGTTGCGTACCTCTCTAATAAGAGCAAATATGTGTCCATATCGTCATTATCTTCAGCAAACAGGTGTAATTTGGAATCTCTTGTCAGATTCTTATTCTTGTTCTGCTTCTTTCTGAGAGTCTAATAATTCAAATTTGTCTTTTGTGCTCATTCACCATTGTTGTTTCGTCTAGCTCTATCTTTTCTAACTTTTCCGCTCCAATTTCCTTTCCTCAAATGTTATCCTTTCTTACCCTGCCTTCTATCACAACATTTAACCGTTCGTTTTCATCTTGTAGCATATTTTCTTGCTGTTCTAATTGTATTGTCCTTCCTGTCCGCTTTTTAATATATCTTCCATTCCACCCTACCTTTCTTCAACGTACTGCCTGCCGTTTTATCTCGAACGTTTCCATTTCTTTCTCCCATTAGTTTAATCACTGTTACCTGGCCGGGCTTGTTCCTCCCGAAGTTATGTTCTAATAGACTCCCCCTAATGCACAAATTGTTTCTCTATTTCTAACAGCTCTTTGACTGATGTACATCATTGAAAACACTAATGGAACCATCAGTCGCATGTGTACTATTATGTGATATATACAGTTATGTAATTTGTTTAGCAGTTAGACGCTACTAAGAGTACGGATGAAGCTGTGAATGATGATGTGTATGATACAACCTTTAAGCGTGGTGGAAAATAAAAAGTTATAAGTGTATGAATAAATGTAGGGAAAATGAACGATTTAATTAAGATTGTTTCAAAACATTCAGATGACAAGCCAAATTTGAGTAGCCTTATTCTGTGAACAAGAAAGAAGAAATGACTAATTTTCTTAGAGCCAGTTCAAATATAATATAATCATAAGTAGGGTATTACTAGTTTAAAACGTAGGTTTACGTTTAGTTGGCAACATGTTATCCGAACTTTTTTGGAAACGAACAAACGCAAGACTGATTGAAAAACTAAGGATTCCATCCTAACAAATGTTGACTTTTACGAGCATTTGAATAATAGTTATAGTTTCTGTGATCCCGGTATCGACAATCTTGTAGCTGGCGACATATATATCTCGGAGTCTGGTCTTAACGCGTATATTAATTTTTTTATGTTGCAGTGGTTGTCATTGCGAAAAACAAACTTGTTGCGTAGACAAGATATTTTCCGAACTAGATATTGTTCTTTTTTTCCTTTCTTATCCCTAACAGAATTATCGAGATGTTTTGTACGGTGGCCTTGTTGTGGAAAACTATTCGGGATGAATCTTGCTGAAACATAGTAGTATATTACAATTTGTTCTTAATGAAAGAAACCAATACTTACAACTAATTTACGGATAATTCTTTCTTTGTGTTTACCAAGCTTATAAGTCAATAATAACGTTAAAAGCTTTGATTACTAGCAATAAACTGTAATGTGGCTTTATTTGTTTTTGCAATGGCTTTTGGTAATTTCAATAGATCTTTCCTGAGGTTCAAATTGATAAAAGACGGCATTAGCTCAAGAATGATTCAGCCTTTAATAGTTGTGTGTTCGCCGATAAGAACGTGTACTAAATATAAAATGTCTCCAAATCTATTCAGTCATATATTGGTTTCAGAAAACGTAGTCTTTTTATCACCATTGTTATCTAAATATTCCATTAAATAATTTTTTTAAATTTAATGCTGACACTGATGATGCTGTTTAGTTTGCTGTATGCACTATTAAATAAATCCATGAATGCTCTAGTGCCTGTGTTAGATAATTTTAAAATGCTACTGAAACACATTATCTTTACAAATGCATACTAATTAGACCAACATCACGACACCTGAATGGAAAAGATTTACAATTATTGCTTCTATTATAATTTGGACAAACTACTCAAGTTCTTCTATTCTTTTAAATAAATTGAAATGATGCATTTTAGGAATGGAGAATGTTTCAGAACATAAAAATGTTCTAGCAAATACGATGTTTTTTCTAGGCGAAATTGTATCTGATGTTATAATGTGTCTCTCCCAGTATCAAAAAATGTTATATATTTGATTGGTTAATAGTTTTGTGTTTTTCAATTGATTATGGTGCTTTGATATTGAGATTTAATGTAGACAATCTGCACCTGAAATTATGTATATATATTTTGAAATGTAAAAATCTGAATATATTATTTGGAAAATAAAAATAAGCAACACTTTTGTTCAGGGATTCTGTCAAACTGAATTCAGATATAGCTTAAGATGGTAGAATAGTGGGCTTCCCAATATAATGCATAGTATATGAATTAGGACTATATTATTTACGGCTGAATAAGTACAATGGTGAGATACCCCATAGACAAATCAAATCAAGATTATATGACCAGTTTATATATCGTGAATGGAGTACATATCCGCTTCCAGTAAAATTACTAGTTAGGATATTCACACAACAAAATTAAATTTTAAACCATACCTGTGTATGATTATAAATGATAAATAATTATTCGTTTTAGAACAGTATCATATAATCTTGTTCTGTAATTCAGTTGTTATATTATTCCAAGAGAGTATAAGCTTCGCCATGTTTGTTCCTTCTAGTGTGACCGTCAAAAGAAATATTTACCTAGGTGTACTGCTCTTGCTTTAAATTATACTGCTCTTGTACATTATACTGCTCTTGTCTTACATTACACTGCTCTTCACTTACATTACACTGCTCTTCTCTTACATTATACTGCTCTTGTCTTACATTAAACTGCTCTTGTCTTACATTACACTGCTCTTGTCTTACATCATGCTGCTCTTGTCTTACATTATTCTGCTCTTGTCTTACATTACACTGCTCTTGTCTTACATTATACTGCTCTTGTCTTACATTATACTGCTCCTGTCTTGCATTACACTGTTCTTGTCTTACTTTATACTGCTCTTGTCTTACATTATACTGCTCTTGTCTTGCATTACACTGTTCTTGTCTTACATTATACTGCTCTTGTCTTACATTACACTGCTCTTGTCTTACATCATGCTGCTCTTGTCTTACATCATTCTGCTCATGTCTTACATTGCACTGCTCTTGTCTTACATTATGCTGCTCTTGTCTTACATTGCATTGCTCTTATCTTACATTATACTGCTTTTGTCTTACATTATGCTGCTCTTGTCTTGCATTACGCTGCTCTTGTCTTACTTTATACTGCTCTTGTCTTACATTATACTGCTCTTGTCTTGCATTACACTGTTCTTGTCTTACATTATACTGCTCTTGTCTTATATTACACTGCTCTTGTCTTACATCATGCTGCTCTTGTCTTACATTATTCTGCTCTTGTCTTACATTATTCTGCTCTTGTCTTACATTACACTGCTCTTGTCTTACATTATACTGCTCTTGTCTTACATTATACTACTCTTGTCTTGCATTACACTGTTCTTGTCTTACATTATGCTGCTCTTGTCTTACATCATTCTGCTTATGTCTTACATTCCACTGCTCTTGTCTTACATTATGCTGCTCTTGTCTTACATTATGCTGCTCTTGTCTTACATTACATTGCTCTTGTCTTACATTATACTGCTCTTGTCTTACATTATACTGCTCTTGTCTTGCATTACACTGTTCTTGTCTTACATTATGCTGCTCTTGTCTTACATTATGCTGCTCTTGTCTTACATTACATTGCTCTTGTCTTACATTATTCTGCTCTTGTCTTACATTATACCGCTCTTGTCTTACATTATACTGCTCTTGTCTTACATTTTCTGTTCTTGTCTTACATTATACTGCTCTTGTCTTACATTATACTGCTCTTGTCTTACATTATGCTGCTCTTGTCTTACATTTTTTGTTCTTGTCTTACATTATGCTGCTCTTGTCTTATATATTTCTGTTCTTGTCTTACATTATACTGCTCATGTCTTACATTATTCTGCTCTTGTCTAACATTATTCTGCTCTTGTCTTATATTACACTGCTCTTGTCTTACATTACTCTGCTCTTGTCTTACATTATACTGCTCTTGTCTTTCATTATTCTGCCCTTGTCTTACATTACCCAAAGTTAAATCTCTTATGGCTTCAAGGCCAAAAGACAAATTAACAAACTATAGAAATATTTATTTTTGAATGATGTTAGAGACTTCTGTCGTTAGTCCTTTGCATTTATTCTGCTTGTAGACATATAATTAGCATTATACTAAATTTTATTGGACAAGTATATTATATTAAAAATGAGAACTGTAAAGCTCATAACATGGCATATGTTTGAAACTGAATAAACTACACATTTGCAAACATCAACAAAATATACTTTCACAAAATATCAGACACGATTATCATTTTGAATAAGGCTGTCACTGGTCACTTTATATGGCCGGATACTACAGTTCTATTTTCATATGCTCAAAATAGGTTGTCCCACGTGTAAAAAAGGTGAGATGAAAATGCATGCCTGTTTATTTTCATCCAAATTTATCTCCTTAAAACCTGAGTGCACATTACATGCATTTTTAAAAGCATTTTCCTCTTGAAGCAAAATTGCATATTCTCATACTAGCTCGAAACGAGCATATTGATAGTCTTCCTGGCATCATGTCTTCCTGGCATCATGTCTTCCTGGCATCATGTCTTCCTGGCATCATGTCTTCCTGGCATCATATCTTCCTGGCATCATGTCTTCCTGGCATCATGTCTTCCTGGCATAATGTCTTCCTGGCATCATGTCTTCCTGGCATCATGTCTTCCTGGCATCATGTCTTCCTGGCATCATGTCTTCCTGGCATCATGTCTTCCTGGCATCATGTCTTCCTGGCATCATGTCTTCCTGGCATCTTGTCTTCCTGGCATCATGTCTTCCTGGCATCATGTCTTCCTGGCATCATATCTTCCTGGCATCATGTCTTCCTGGCATCATGTCTTCCTGGCATAATGTCTTCCTGGCATCATGTCTTCCTGGCATCATGTCTTCCTGGCATCATGTCTTCCTGGCATGTAGGCTGTTGTGTTTTCATGTATTGAATACGAATGGTATATATCAATACGTAATGTCTGAAACACTGGCACAGCCCATGCAGACAGAACGGTATACACCACAAACTGGTAGAAGAAACCTGATGCCTAAGTAATTTCAAAGTAAATAATAAATATTTTGCATATAGCTCCGTTTGATTAATTTTCACTCAATCATTCATGCATGTTTTAAAGTAATTTCCTAATGGATCCTTGTATTTTTAAAGTAAACATAAAATAAAACGCTTAGATATTTCATTTAGATTTTGTCTTCTTCTGCTTTTTAAATGCAACTTCATAACAATTGACCTACATTTATTTAATCTTCAGTTTCTTCTCGGATATCAGTGTAGGAGTTTGCATTAGATATTTGAATTGGTTGAGTAGTTGCAAGTTATAAGTTTGTTTTCCTACGAATACAAGATGATAAGTTAAGTAACAATTGTACACTGCATCAGTTATGTGCAATATGTATTCGATAAGCATAGGAAATATACCTAACTAACGGAAGTGACAATGGAACAGTTAATCTGTTACATAATCAGACGTATAAATTATTATCTTTTGTGTATTTTGGGGGGGGGGGAAATAAATATATGCCTTCGTGTAGTTAAAAGAGCTATCTACAACCCAAGAAAACCTAAATAGCCGCAGTCTAGTTTTTTCAACATTCACGTTCTTTGCTTATCATAAGCGTGTTTAATGCCCAGTGTTTTAAACCTTGAGTGACAGCATGTCTTGTCATGTATCATACGTTGTTTGAATAACGCACGCACGTTTAACTTAAAATATGCAGTCTGAAACTATAAAGACCACGCTCCAACCATCCTTATTATACGAACTCCTCGAGAACTGGCAGAAATTATAATGAGACCGAGAGGGTGTTTATAGATTTTGAAATTCTTAAATATAAATATTTTTAAAAAATAGAAACCATTTTCATTTAGCTTTTAAAAATGTCGGGAGAAATATAGCTTCATACCATTGGTCTTCTTTTGCACCCATTAGGGTTAATCATGCAAATTACCTTATACAAGAATAAATTCATAGAGATTTATATATTGCACATTAAATCGGAATTAAACGTTACAAAAGAAATTTGTTTGTCCTCTAATTTAACAATTCCATTTCTGCAAAATATCTGACTCTGTAATAAATGCAGTTCCATATAGGAAATATTGTTACTTTCAACGACATGATTGTTACGCCAAGCATACGGATAAATAAATGTCATTTCGTATTAAAACATGTTATTGTATAGAGATAAATATCTGTCAAAAAGTGCAAACAAATACTTTAAATGAATAAAGGCCTTACAAATAAAATAAAATAAGAAGACATGTTTGAAAATGGATTTGTAAACACTCTGAACACCATAACTGAACTTTTTAATTTGGGATAGTTAATTACTTCATTTTCATACGTTTCTAATTATACGCTAATACTATAATCACCATAATGTAACTTCAGTTTTTCAACTTTTAAGTGAAATAGGAAACTTTTGAAATATAACTCTTGGGAAGTGTCACGAAATAAATTTTTCCGAAGATGTAGGCACTTAAACTTAAGTAGCGCATTTACACTGCGCAGTTTGTTAAAGTAAACGTGTTCTACTAATTATTTCTCTAATAATAAATATAATGTCATCAAAGTTTACATGGTTTCACGATACTAGCAAAATTGTTATATTACAAATGTGCTAATTTTTAAAGATTAGAACTATTAGGTCGGGATATATAATTTAATATCCGACCATATAAAACATTGAAAATTAGCCCAGATGATAAACTTGTGAATATTTACGATTATCAAGGTAGGATTGATAACTTATTCATCAGCAGATGGTGAATTAGGCGATGATAGCTTCCAATTAGCATACGTAAAACGCGTTCTTGTATCTATAAGAAATGATTATCAACTTGGCAGTTTTTCTTGGTTCGCAAACTGTTTTTGCCTTTAGTAATTACTACGTGCTTTCTAATATTTTCCATATTCCTGTCTTAGATCATCGCTTATATAATATGATTTATATTGTTTGCCAGTGTAACGTTGGTCTACTTACTTTGCTTTGCTTATTGGATAGCGGTAATAATGAAATAAAGATGCACAAATATTACATTAATTATAGAACCAGCGTCACAAAAATCGTAGATCTGATGACAAAATAGAATACATTTATTTGGCAAATCAAATACGATGCTATTATTTAACGTAAGATTTATTATATGAAATAATCATCTATATGCATTTTCACATTATCTCACCCATTAGATTCAATAATGAGGTTAGAATGGATGTGTGTTGCATGATCATTAGGTGTGTACGTGATCATTAGCACCATGTTAAAATTCGCCTTCTGGCAAGATTGATCCACGATGTTAAATTTTCCTTGTGGCTAGAGTGATTCACAATATTAAATTCCTCTTGAGGCTTGAGTGAACCCCTGTGATACTTCTATGGACATTTCTAACATTAATTTTGTATTGTGCCAAGGAGTAACATATTTTCAGAATGTGGACGTGATATGCCCAGAGTGACATTTACGTCGGTATCATGCAATATATCTACTTAATCTCTGACACATCTGGCATCATTTGGAGTTAAATAATGTGCCCGTCAGCCTGGAAGAGATACGAATTTGTGTTATTATCAGATGTGGTTATAACTCTCGGTTTATAGCGTTGGATAGTCTCGTACGATGACAAAACAAGATCAGAGCAAGTACATTTTCATTCAAAACGTTTCTATTCATATTTGGTAGTTCTATTCATATTTGGTAGTTTCTTTTATCGTAATAATCAGCTGCTTTGATCTTAAACTAGATAACAAGATCACAATCGAGGAATATTCCCTTTTAATGGCACGGCCCAGAGGAGGCTGTTTCATACTAAACAACAAGATCACAATCGAGGAATATTCCCTTTTAATGGCACCGCCCAGAGGAGGCTGTTTCATACTGAACAACAAGATCACAGTCGAGGAATATTCCCTTTTAATGGCACGGCCCAGAGGAGGCTGTTTCATACTTCTCGCCTCTCCCTGCTTGTCGTAAAAGACGACTGAGTGGAGGTAAGAGTTTGCTATAGATTTGCTTCCACTGTCGTTGAATGATAAGATCCTAGAAGTCGACTATACGAGAAGCGGAAGGTGGCCACATCGATCTAACCCACTACTTTTGGCTTAACATCAACTAGACGAGTGATCATAAGACCCAGTCTGACCGATCGGTTTGTCACGATAAGTTTCAGCAGATCTCCATGCTTCCTGAAGCTCACCCTTGTAATTAAAGCAATATAGTCTTGTTCGTCAAACCTTATAAAGATCATAGTCTCTGAGATTGGTGGCAAAGGTCAAACAAGTAAATTTATGTTTTCTTTCTTTGAGCATTTCGTTATATGGAACCCTGACATATAAAACGTAATAACTGAGCTTAAATCAATCTTCGCTATTTGGGCTCTGCCAGCAGGGAAGGAACAGATGTGACATAATAATAATCGTACCTTATGGAAATACCAACTTCAGCTACAACCAGTTATGTGATCTATTCTGAACGGACCATACATAATTCTTCAGCGACTATACCGAGTCTGCGAAATTTGTCTACATTTTTCGCATTTTAATCCAGTGATCTGAACAAACTCTAACCAAGCTATTTCCAATTTGGATAGCTAAGGCATTACAGGGCTTGCCAGGAGGGACTGGAAATGTACAGACAATTAGTTCCTACGAACTACATGAAGAGTGTATCTGCTTTGCTCACTCTTTCAATCTACTTCGCTCAAAAGACTTGTGAAAATATCAATTAAAGTACGTTCACACAAATATATAGACTCGTCAGGAGGAGATAAAGTTGGTTGCGGTGATGTTGAGATGCTAGAAAATCGCAGCTCTCAGAACGTCTCACATGTGAAAAGAATCAACCTTCGCCGTAAAAGCAAGTTGATTCCCACAAACATGTACAACCTTACGTTTGATTGCACAACGTTGCCAACATCCATCAAAGCCTTGCCTACCCTTTCATACCTAATCCTATGTGAGTAGTGAAGGGGGATAATATAGCGACAATGGGAATTAGCATTACAGGACCCCTTGGGAACATATAGCGACAATGGAAATTTAACATGGAGAAAAATCGTGGGAACATATAGCGACAAGGGAAATTTAACATGGAGAAAAATCGTGGGAACATATAGCGACAAGGGAAATGAACATGGAGAAAAATCGTGGGACTGTTGAGCGACAAGGGGATTTGAACATGGAGAAAAATCGTGGGAACATATAGCGACAAAGGAAATTAACATGGGATTTTTTTTTTTTTTTAAAAATTAAAAAATAAAAAAGGGGTAGGCAATGGAAAGGCTATCTCTTTTCGAGAAATATGGCTGGCCCTGAAAAGGGCCTTTGGGTTTTCTTCTTCTTCTTCTTCTTCTGTTTCCAATTTCTTCTTTTCCTCCACCAAGTTCTTATTTTATCTCCTACACTCTTCTTCCCTTTCTTTTTTTCTTCTCCTCCTCTTCTTTCTTCTTCTCTTCCTCCTCTTCTTTCTTCCTCTTTTCATTTTCTTCTTCTTTTTCAATTTTTTCGTTCCATTTGCGTATTCTTATTCTTTCCTCTTCATCCTCCTTCTCCTCCTTTATCTCTTTCATGACACCACTAATCTTGTCCTTTGCTTTTCTTAAGTTATTAATTTCCATCTTTACACGATGGGGACTATAGGAATAATGGTCTTCAACGAGTCTTATTAGCATCTGTTCCATTATTCCTAAGTTGTCTAAAACGTCTTGCAAGGTTTGTATTTTGTCCATTTGGTTTGACGCCATCTTCTTTTTATTCTTCGCAGAATGGTTTGAACAACGAACACTGTGGGTTCTTATAGTGAAAGCGCGTACGTGAAGGAAAACATCCCCCTAAAAACATAAAATGGATCTTACCTAGATCATGACCAAACAACGCGCGGACGTGAAGGAAAACATCCCCTACTTTTTCATTTCATATAATATAACCCAAACTATACTCTCCACATTTGCTAAGAAACAATAAAGAAACCCATAATCTACTATTCGCACAAACATACCTTTACTCTTACAAACACAAACACACCAACACATACCCTCACACTATCTTAAAAAAGAGTTAGTGTTTATTTTCACACTACTCTACCTACACACATTGGCAAATTAATAGTTATTTCTTTTCTAGAGTATTGGATAGCCCTGAAAAGGGCTGTTTTTTTGAACTCCAGATGCAACTATCTAATGATTACACCTTCCTGGCCTGGCGCCACACACGCATCTTCTTCCCCAGTCTCCTTTCACCTTTCTTCTGGGGAGCGAAGAGGGAGGATGATTCGCTTCATCACCCCAATCTTCTGTCTCGGGAATACTGAACGACATCCTCTCTTCTCTTTTCTTTTCCTCCTCTTCCCTCTGTCTTCTCTCCTCCTCTTCCTTCTTTATTCTTTCTTCTTCTATTATAGCCTCCGCAGCCAGTTCATTGACCAGGCGCCTTATATATTCCAGATGTATCTGGAGTTCAAGAAGTTTGCTTATTCTGCTACTATTCATTCTTGTGTTGATCAATCAACAAGGGTAGCTAGACTGTCCAGCGAGTTTCAATTTATAGTGAAAGCGCGGACGTGAAGGAAAACATCCCCTAAAAACATAAAATGGATCTTACCTAGATCATGACCAAAAACAACAACAACGCGCGGACCTAAAAGAAACACTCACTCACTTTTTATGCTACCCATCACTATTTTAAAATTTTTTCATAAATCACTTCAATAGACTATTTACATACGCAAAGCAATCCAATTTAACCCCAAATACACACCTCAAACACCAAAAAAGACATCATTTTAATCTACTATCCATACCAACTTACTTGATCACTTACAAACACAAACACACAAACACATACCCTCACATTTTTTAAAAAGAGTTAGTGTTTATTTTCACACTACTCTACCTACACACATTGGCAAATTGATCGTTATTTCTTTTCTAGAGTATTGGGTAGCCCTGAAAAGGGCTGTTTTTTTTGTTTGCTATGGCATTCTTTTTTTAGTTTCTAAGAATGCGATGTCCTCTGAGGATTGACTTTCTGGCGATAGGTCTGCTTCTTCGGAAAGAGAAGAAGAACTCTTTGGTGTCGATACGACAATCGACAAAGCCTCTGTCAGCTTCAGGTTGTTGCTGCTGCTGTTGCTGTTGTTGCTGCTGTTGCTGCTGTCTCTGAAGTCTGTACTTCTCTGTCCATTCTTCTTTTTCCCTGTTCATTTCTTCTCTGAAGAGCTCTTCTATCAGGTCTTCAGTGATTTTTAACATTCTCACATTCTCTATTTCTTCTGGTTTCGGTATCAGACTGTGTCTGACCCTATGCAAATTCACGTAGGCTTCGTTGAGCTTAGTTAGTTTGGAGCACATCTTCGTAGGAGGATGAGTCAACAATGGATGGTTAGACTGGAAACAACCCCGGTTCTTAAAGTCAAAGCGCGGACGTGAAGGAAAACATCCCACACGGTTTTCGAGCCGCAACGTTCATGAGAGGGATAGTTAGAAATGAAAGAGCATCAATCCAACATTCTTATAGCTAAACAAAAGACAAAGGCATTTTTTTTCTAAACACAACATTTTTTATTCAAAAATCACTTAACACTAAACATCAACATTTCTAACATTTTTTAACAATAATCCAATACTATAACATCAAACAATCTTTTTCTAATCACAAACATTTTTTTCTTCAAAATACTAACTATTTTGAACAGGGCTGACAACGTTGTGAATGAAATTGTGATTTCCACTGTTGGAAATCATTAGGCCATTGATGGACACTACGTTTCCTAGCTTGAGACAAAAGATAAGCATAATGGTCACAAAACCATCGATCTACTTTCACATCGTTTCTAGCAGAAGAACGAGGATCAAAATGAGTCACTAAATGTTCTAAGGAATAGCCCAGGCTGCGATGATGCAGAAAATACACGCAGTACTGTCCACACACCAAAGAATCTGTGCCTTGTAATTTCACGTTATTGAATCGGGTGGTTTGAGCATTTCTTCTCATAAAGTCGATGATATCGTCTTCCAAAGGGGGCAATCCGTACGAATCGAAATATTCCACACATCCTTCTTGAGGAAAGTAGACGGCTACCCAGTGGGTTCCTGGGAGATGACTGTCGTCCGTGTTGATCACGTAAGCTTGATGGTCTTTAGGTTTGCGATGAGGGAGTTCATCTTTAGCACAGACGACAGGATTCCAAGAAGCCGTATACGAACTGTGGTTCAAAAGGTAATAAAGTTCCCAGGTATCCATTGTTTTGTGCTTTTTTCTTCTTCTTCTTCACAGGTAATAATAAGTCGTCAATTCGATCCTGACTTTTTGCTTGAAAATGTCTGACGAATAAACGGTTATTCGTTCTGTTTCCTCACTCTGATTCAGGAGAGCTTCGATACGATGGATCTCTTGAGTGGTTAATGGTGGACAAGAATGTTCTCGCAAGTCTTTATACCACTGGTGCAACACGTCTTTGTTCGAGATGAGACTCCAAGCTTCGTCCAGATACTCGTCCAATTTTTCTTCTTGACTTAACATCAGGCATTTATCGTGTTGAATTTGACTGGGATGATCGTTTTGACATCCATAACAATTTTTCTTGATCAATTCCGTCATTTTTTCGACCAAGTGTTTGGCAAAACAGGAGACTAAATGGGCTTCTTGTTCTGGCCATCTCGACTTCATCATGATCACTTCTTCTTTTTCCACGGTCTCCTCACATTCTATCTCCAAAGTTTCTCCACTAGGTAAAGAGGGACAACAGTCTTCCATGGTTTCTAGTAATCTAGGATGACTTCTCTCAAACTGTTGATTTCTATGGTATTATCGAATTCTGCATACAGGATGACGTTCACTGTCTCTTTCAGTGGTTCTGCAAACTGAAGTTCCACACGAATCTGGCCTGATTTTATAGGGTGGAAATGTCCCTCGTCGCTGCCTTGGTCTGGAGTGAAATCGAAAGCCCACAAATCATAGCATCCTGCGTAATCCTCGTACGTAATACCGTGACTGGTGTTGGTTCCTAACTGTCCGGTGGCTTCGTACAGGGACAAGTACGATCTCAAGTAATTCTTCTCTTTAAAGTCAGGTTCGAAAGGTCGGGTACACAAGGTTTTGCCATCGCGACTGACTTCGATTTTCTTCACGTTAAAGTGTTGAAAGTTGAAAGGATTTTGAGCGAAGGCTCCGTTGAAGGCTGAATTCGAGACCATACCAAGGATCAAACGTTTGGGTAGCTGTCCTTGGAACAGATGATCTTCGATCATGGAATGATGTCCAACGGGAATGGTGAACGTTTTCACTTCCACGCGTCGTATGGGATACTTGGCGGTCGTTCTGCTCAACGTTTGACTGATGTCGTTACCTACTTTGGGTAACACTTCCACGCGTCGTACGTAGAGTTTGGCCTCTTCGATTTTGCTTTTAGGAGCCTTAGCATCCTCAGCCAACAAATGGAAAGCGGTACTGCTACGATTCAGTCTCAAGCGGACATTGACTCCGTTCAGCAAATATTTCTCTTGCAACCACATGTCCAAATGCAAACGATCCATCAGTTCTAAACTCTTCTTATCTAAGATTTTGAGTTCTCTTTGCTCAAAGCCGCTATTGGTTCCATCTACAAGGTCGAACTTGCCCGCTTCGTCAGGTTCCCACAGCACACAAGCATTGAGATGGGTATCCTTGGCATCTATTCCGTACGTCAAGAGATTTTCCAGGTTGGCACGATAAGGGTAAGTATCCATGCTGCTGCTGACCAGTTTGTTATTCAAGTACAAGTCCACTCCACTAAACAAGGAATGCATGAAATTGTTGACGGGAGCTATATTCTCAGTGTCATCTACTGCACCATCATCCTTATCTAGAACTTTGACTTTCAAGTACAAGTAACTGCTATTCAGATCGATGTAATCTTCGGGCTGTCCTTTGATTTCAAACTCGATGGGAGCTGAGGCTGTCAATGAGGAGACGGGATGAAATTCCACCCATTGAGATTCTTGCATCGTCATCATGGTGGGGGGCATGGCAAACAAATCCAGTTCCGTCTTGGAACAAGCGCAAGACTCTCGGTGCATCATTTTTTCTCTGTGTCTCAATAATCGAAAACGTCTAAGTCTCGAACGGTTCTTCTTTTCTTAGCCTTTCTCGCTTGAAGTCTGGTGAAAGGGTGTTTTCTTCGTCGTCTCTTTCTGCCTTGTCCTTGCTGAATGCCTGACTCGGTAGCGTGCAGAACATTTATAGGTGTGTCTCGTCGGCCCAAAATGTCTTTGCCCGTTTGCAGCAAGACATTTTTGCCAGCCCTCATGATGACATTTTGGAGAAATTCTTTGCCTTGCGTCAGTGCCGCATCTTTCAAGGCGTGCAATCCGCGTGTCACCATCGGTTTCAAGACTGGGGCCACCGAACGAAAGGCCGATTTTAACATGTCTCCTAAGCCGTGTCCTCGCTGTCGTGCAACCCCTCGGTACACTGGATACATGACTTACTTACGAGTCGTGAGAAAACCGTTTTCGAAAATGGAGTTTCACCGTGACTTTTCCTTTGGTGAATGGAATATTTTGTCCTAAATCTCCTTTTATAGTAATGTTGACCGTGTCCAAATACGACTTGCTGACAGGTAAATAGTGAGGATGGACAAATTCGCGGTGGACGTGGTAAGTGTTTCCACCTTCCTCGTCAGCGTTTGCGGCAGAATCCACTTTGAAAGGAATGACACGCAGTAACGGCACAGAGGTGTGTCCCACCACGTTATACTCCACCACATCGGAGTACACGAACATCAAATTTAGTCCTTGGTTCAGTTCTACCGGGGTACGAAAATACTTGGCAAAAGTATCGTTGTCAGAAATGACTAGTAATTCGCCTTTTTGTTGTTCTACTTTCTTCCTCAGCTCCATGTCACCGCCCAACATGTCAAACAATTCAGGACAAAAAAAGAAAGACATGATTTTGGGCCCCTCAGGAAATTTTATCAGGAAGCGACGAGCTGTTTTGTGGTACTCCAGGGTGACACTTTTTTTGACATGCTCTAAAGCTTTCAGAAACACACCATTAAACCTGGTGGCTATGGTGTTGACCAAATGTTGACCACTAAAATAATAGCCTGGGGGAATGAACAAGTGATAGGTGGTCCACTTTAGATTTGGTGTACGGGTTTTCTTGTCATATTTGCTATGGGTATCCAAGTACTGTTGCATTTGTTCGTCATGAACTTCCACATCAAATTTATTTTGATTGGGAAGGACATTGAGGACTTGGGTCGGGTGAATCATTTCCACTAAAGCCACTTCCCAATGGGCTTCGTGATCTAAGGGGATGGCTTGAGGTAATTTGGCCGTGTAACAGCACAACGTGTTATTGGGAAACACCTCCATGGAACTGTCACTGGGTAAGGTCAAGTAAAATTGGTTTTCGTGACTCATAATTCTAGAGTTCTGTGGCTGTCCGAGGGGATATTACTGGACGTCAGAGGCGTGTCTCCACCCAAAATGGGGTTCTGGTTGTGGTTGTGACTGACACTAGCACTGGACACAAGGTTCCCGGGGTTCCCGTTCGAGGAGAATTTCAGGGAGGGATTGGGAAGCAGGTAACCGATGCAACTGCTCAATAAAATGGTCCACAATTGTTTGTCTCCTTGTTGCAAACTCAAATTGGCGATGGCTGCCCCGATGACACAATACACCACGAAGATTTGGCAGAAAAAGACGATTTGCGTTTTAGGCACACGTTCTCCGCACCACACCCACAAGGGTTGTTTTTGTAAATCTTGCACAGAAGAACTAGGGGAAGAAGGAGTGGTCGACGTAGCTGCGTCTGATGTGTGAAAGGGCATGATGGTCACTTCTTCTTTTTATAGTCGATGACTTGCGAAGCGTCGATCCAAGAATCGAAACTGGGTGGATATCCTTTCCAACGTACTTTGACTTCTTTGACACGTCGTTTGCCCACTTTACGGGTTCTGCGTTCGAGAATGCTTTCGATGTCGTACACGTCGTCTTCTTTTTTGGTGACACGTTGTAACTCGGGCAAATAAAACGTTCCTTTGAGCACTTCTCCGTTCATGTCTTCCAATTTATGGACGGCAGGATGACGGCCATGCACTCGTCCAGTGACGCGAAACAATTCGGTCGTCCAGTTAGGTAAGTAACCTTTGTCGAAAGTGCGTTTGGTTTTGCCAATGCGCACCCAATCTCCTACGGTCAACTCTCCACTTTTCTTGGGGACAGCCCTCGTCGGGGACGTACCAAACAGGCGCTCAAACACCAGCACTTCGTTGTCGGGAGTCACGTCTTGCGGGGCACGTCCGATGCTTCGATGGTAAGATTGGTTGTACGCTTGCACCAGGTGCGGTAAGATGTCGATGTACTTCAGAGTGTGGTGATGCGTAAAATATTTCCACATGCGTTCTTTCAAAGTGCGTTGAAAACGTTCCACGATGCTGGCTTTGGTTTCGGGATTCTCGGTGGTAAAAAAATGAATGTCACGTTTCTTTAATTCTTTTTGGAAAGCTTGGTTCAGAAATTCGGTGCCTTTGTCCGTTTGCCATCGAAGAGGGTGACGACCGCTTTGTTTCAACACTCGTTGCAGGGCTCGCACTAACTCGCTGCTGGATTTGGAAGTCAAGGGCACGACCCAGGCAAATTTGGAAAAGACGTCGATGACACAAAACAGATATTTGTAGCCACGATTGTAGCTGGCCAAATGAGAGACATCGGCTAAATCGGCTTGCCATTGATGATCGATGCCTTCCACTCGGGTGCGACTTCTGGCAAACTTACGTCGAATGGGTTTGTGTAAAGTGTAGGTAGCTTGTTCTTGTAACCATCGTTGCACTTGAGGTAAACGGAGACTTTTCAGTCGAGTTTTGGCAGCACGATACAATTTTTGAACTCCTGCGTAACCTGCAGGATGCGAGGGATCGTAGTAAATGCTGGCTAAGACTTTTTCCATTTTTTTGTGTTTGTGTGTTAATAAGGCACCCACTCTTGGAAGAGGCTACTCTTTTTCTCTTGGGGTATTTTCTTGGATTGCAAGGCTTTGCGTGTGCGACCGGCAATAGGTGTCGAAGAGGAGGATGTCTGAGCAGGGGATATCGGTTCTTGTTTCACTTCTGTCTTCACTTTCTTTTTCTCTTGTGATGAAGAAGGGGTGGCCATCATCTTTTTAATCCATCCAATTCTGGAGGTAGGTGGTGTTGTTAACTTGCGTACTTTTTCTGGTGGAGTTTGAAACCCTTCTTCTTCTTCTTCTTTTCCTTTTTCTTTCTTGACCACTGGTACCAGTACTGGTACTGGTACTGGTGATGGTGCTGAACTTTTCATCAAGGTCTTAAAATCTTTCAAAGTGGGTAGAGCTGTTTCGTCTAAAGCTTTCTGGTGAAAGAGTTGCAGTCGTTGCAAGAGTTGACCGTACTTTTGCGATTTTTCTGTTTCGGACAAATCTTGGCGATCCATCAAGGACTGCAATTCGTGTTGCAACTGGGACATCTCGCTCAAATTGGGATTGGGAGGTAAATGCTGGGTGCGTTGTTCTTGCCACCGATGGTATTCCATCCATCGTTTGTAAGGCACTAAAGCTAGTTTTCGTCCTTCCATGGGGTTGTCAGGGGTGAATTCTGAGATCTTGGGACTTTCGAGGGCCTTTTTATCTTGCTCCCACTAGTCCTCCCAACATGGTTCCCAAGACTCCTTTCAGTATGGGGCCTAACAAGAGGGGCAAAATGCCTCCACGTTGCACTAACATCTTCTTTTTTTGACGAATGGGAATTTTCTTTCGAACCATTTGGCGAAGAACGTGACGATGTTTGCTTAAGCATTGTTTCTGGTGTTTGGACAAAGGGATCGTGCCTTTCAAAACGTTCAAACAACATTCGCACACGGTATCGATGACCTCTTTGGAGGCTGTTTGAATGAGTTTTCTTCGTAGGGGTGGAGAAGCTTTGGACAGGACAGATAACATGTCCCCATGTTTGGCTAAACGTGGTGGCAGTCCTTTCCTTTTCTTTCCTTGGGGTTTTCTGGAGGGTGACATCTTTGAGTCTTCAGGAGCACCAAAAAAACACTGATACCCTACTTGGTCACAGGACTTTTTTATACTGGAACGCGTCGCCACTGATTGTCTTTACGTCGTATCAACTTCATGACAGGCATGACACGTCGTGCAGGGGTACGCAACGGACTAAATCGAGCCAGTTCTTGCTTGGACAAATCCAGTAAACTTTGTAACATGCCCGATCTTTCATGGACTTTGATTTTGGGAGAAGGTACTTTTTGAGCAGCAGCCACTGCCACTAAATTGGATGGTCCTGCCACTGGGGAAGTTCTTTTGGGGGTCATCAACGGAGAAGTTCTTGGTGTGATCAACGTCTCCAAGTACTCTTCAGTTCCTGGTGACATCAACGAAGGGGATAAACCTGAGGCTGCCGGAGACGCAGTCACCGCTGTGGCAGGCCGTGGTTTGCGAGTGTAAGGTTGCGTCCTGGCCGAAGTGCCTCTCTTGCGACTAGTTTTCTTCTGTGGACTTTTCTTTTTCTGGGGACTTTTTCTCTGTTTCTTTTTCTGGGGGCTTCTTCTCTTTTTCCGGGGTGGTGTCTGGTAAGAGGAGGGTCCTGCCACTGGAGAAGTTATTCTTCTTGGGGACCTGGTCTTTTTCTTTTTCTTCTTGGGGCTTCGTTGGACCTTTGTCTTGGGGATAACTTTGGGGGCATTAGGATCCCATCTTAAGAGTGAGCGAATGATGACCCCTCCTAAAGTACCGCTCCCTCCAGGTTTCAAAATGATTTGTTTTTTGGTTTGAGTGTCGATGCGGGGATCGGCCAGTTGGACCAAAGCGACTTTGTTTCGATCGAAAAAGCGTTTGGTTTGATGAGGAATCTGAATGATTCCTTGGAGTAATTGACGTGCTGTCACCGTGAACCATCGTAAGACTTCTTTGAGACTAGCTTCTAAGACACGAGCTCGTGTTTGTGGATCTTTTTCTCGACTGATACCATACAAGGCACGAATCAATTTGACGGGAAGATGCGACTGAAGGGACGTCATGTTCGCACTGTGAGTGAGACAGACGAAAAAGGGTCTGAGGTTTTTATAGATTTTTTTTATGGGGAGTGAAATGAAGTCGAGGACGGAGACGTGTACAGGACAGGCCCTCCGTCTTGGCACCAGTGGTGAAACAAGTGGGTACGAAATCGCAAATCCTCGGGGTCGTAGGTTTCAAATCGACGAGTAAATAGGCGTGTGGCGTTTGAGTGGCATCGTCGTACGCCTGAGTCAGCCAAGGCGTTCCTAACTGTTTGGCTAAGACTTGCACTTGCGATTTATCTCGAGGGCTTTTAAACAAGACCACGTAATGCGCATTGAGACTGATGGTGCGATGGGCTTTACTTTGTTGAAACAAATTTTGGGTGATGTAAACGACACTGGCATTACGGTGATGCCCTTTGCGCGTGAACCACAGTTTAATTTCTTCTTCGTCTTCTCCTAACATGTCGTCGAAAATGACCAAATGGGTTTGACGGGAGTCAGAGACGATGCCGTCGTCTTCTTTAGGAATGCCTTCCACAAACACGATGGAATCACCTTGACTTTCTCGCAAGAGGCTGTACGCCGATTGCCACTCTTTGTAACACCACACGATCCGTTGAGGGGGCCGATCGATCAAATGATGTTTATGTTCGATCAAACGTTTGACGAATTCGGTTTTGCCAGAACCGCTAGGTCCAGCAATGAGCATGTTAAAGGGATGGCGAAGATAAAAAGCCTCCCAACTGGCACGATCTAAGTGTTCGTCGATGACTTTGACAGTAGAGGAAGAGGGAGCAGAGACAGTAGAGGCAGCCATGGTGTGAGAAATGTCACTTGTGACACGAAAAACAAACAAGACAAGAGTTTATATACTTTTTTCAGAACACGTTTATTGAATGTTTTTTTTCAAACATGAATACGAAAGACAAAAATACATAAAAGCCAAAGGCTTAAGTACAGGGATAAAAGGCACATGATAACTATGAACGTGGAATAAACACAAGTGTCTGTACAACAACCACATGTTTTGGGTAATGTTCTAACCAGTTCTATAGTAGGGGTTAAGGTCACACAAGTGTCCTCCCGAAAGGGTCTTTCAGGCCTGTCCACGACAGTCCTGTCCTGGGTGACGGGTTCTTCTGGCACCGTCACTAACACGGGTTGAAAAGTAACTTTTTTCCTTGAACAACTCTCGTGCATACTGGGCCACTTCTTGGGTCCAAGCCTCAAAACCCCATTCTTTCCAGGCACGGACATCTGTCCAATGGGGATGTAAGTCACAAGCTACACACACATCGTCATACACGTCTTGGGTAGCTAAAAGTTGACGAATCTTTTTTTCCTGTTGAGGTCGAGAAGTATCCAGATGAAAACGCAAGGCTTTGAGCAAAAGGAGTTTTTCGTGACCATTTAAGGCCATTGAGGTGGTAAGTACTGATCGTAAAGAGTCCACAAAGAATCGGCTGGTAAACGAAATCCCAAAAAACAAGTCACTAAGACACACACCACTTGTCGTCCCAAATTGAATGGATACAGTTCTTGTAATAATTGATGGTAATGATCCACGGTTTGAATATGGTCATTGAGTTCCTTCCACGGAATCTGTTGGATGACATGTGACATAAACCGTGGCATGGCAGCCTGTTTTTATATTCTCTTTTTTTTTGGATGCAATACACGTACTTTCTAGCCAGAGATCTTCGTTCTCCAGTAGGGAATCTAAATCTTGCATACTGTAACCGAAACGTCAGAGTTCGTTTAGGTGTTTCCTCTTCCGCTAAGCAGATTCCACGTAAAATATGTTTGTAATCCTTTAACTTGTCTTCCTCAATGCGTTGCACTAGGTGAATCTCGAAGTAACCATAATCATGAACATGTCGATCATTAGCGACCTCAAAGTTTTGAACAATGTCTGACCATTGAAAGAATTTCTGACGAATCAGTTCTCTTATACCATTCAGGTACCAGTGGTTAAAGATCTGGTGACGTATCGGATGCAATTGTTCTTTACGTTTGACTTGTATTTTGACCAGCTCTCGGTAAATGCGTTCTCTCAACTCCACAGGCAAAGCACGAATGTTCTCTTGTAAAGTATCCATGAATAGGTCATACTAAATCCTCTTTGGTCTGACACAAGAAATGTACTGTTTGCACAAACATGGTTTTAATTCATTGTCGAATCTAAATCGTTTCACCACTAATCTACACATTACAATTCGTTCAGAAGTTTCCTCTTTCACCAAGTTGACATTGCGTGAAAGATGTTGGTAATTCGTTAACTCTTCCTCTGGACTTCGATGCAGTACGTTTACAATGTAGTAGATAGAATCGTCCATACCAAACCATTCCTTTTTATAACCAGGAGGTCGTTGATCAATGTCTGTCCAATGGAACACTTTCAACTCAATCAGTCCTTGTATAGCCTGAAGGTACCAGTGGTTCAAACACCGGTGACGTAACGGATGCAATTGTTCTTTACGTTTCACTTGTATTTTGACCAGCTCTCGGTAAATGCGTTCTCTCAACTCCACAGGCAAAGCACGAATGTTCTCTTGTAAAGTATCCATGAACAAATTATTATGGTAAGAAGTTACTTCAATGTCTCGGTCCCACTAAGGGTAAGTAATGACAATTCGGTGACCATCGAGCATGTTCAACGTAGGCCGAATCTTGCGGTTCCCAGTGGTGAAGTGACACACCGCAACTGAAACACTTGACTTTATCTCCTTCGCCCAAGTAGAAAAATCCGGCTCTGGCTAATTCTTCGGGGGTCGGTCCTCCCAGATACTTAGGCCATTTTCCTTTGAACGATTGAAGACGATTTTCAAAGTCGCAGTATTCCGACAAACGCACAGGAAACGAATATTCGTCTTTCACAGGTTCGTTTCGATGAGGGTTGGGTGACAGGAACAGGAGTTTGCTCAGGGCTGGATGACATCCGTAGGGGGGTAGACGTGAAGGTGAACATTCCCCTTTAAAACGAAACCCAGTAAAATGTCCAAGAGGACGAGCAGCATCGCTTTCGCATCCCACAGGTTTGACACGCACAGCATCACTTTCCATGATAGGGGTAGGGGCACTAAAGTTCCCATGATGCTTTACGGCATCGCTCAGGTCACAACGTACAGCATCGGTCCCATCGCAAGGCTCACAATCGCACTCGTCTGCAAACTCCGTTACGCAATTACAATGGTAACCACATGGACAATCGCAGTTTCCTTCCGGACATTTTCCGTCGCAATGCATGGGTCTTATCCATCCAGTATTAGTCACACTAGAGAAAGATACAACTTTTTTACAATCCCCAAACTGGAACGATGTCTCTTTCAAAGTATTCATCTTGTTCGCTCAGTCTTGGTAGTCACAATGAACTATCGATCTTGACCATAGCCCTTTTTTATACTAGTCGCAATGCAGTCTCCAGCTTGTACATCTTTCCTTTTTTACGTTTTTTATGTCTTGTTTCGGAAGGTACCGTCTCTAAGGTACCGTCAACATTGTACCGTAGTGTGATGGGTGGAAAGGCCATAGAAAGGTAAGTGCAGTGCGGAGACCATCGAGTATGTTCCAGAATAGCTGAATCTTTATAGATACATAGATCCATTCGTAACTTCAGTCCGCAAGCGAAACACTGTACCTCGTATCCCAATCCTGACTCAGCTCCCAAGTAGACACATCCTGTTCTAGCTAAAACATGCGAAGAAGGTAATCCTTCCCTATCCGTAGGCCATTTCTGAAACGTGTCCAATCGACGGGCACAATCACAATAGTCAGGTAAGAAGACTGGAAAATGGTAGGGTTCGAACTTGGAGTTCTCATCGGGTTTCTCACTCGATTCTTGCTGTGACGAAGTCATCTTTCTGGTGAGTGGCTATCCTCTTACAACCAATGTTTTATACCAACGTGTCCATACGGTAAGGTGAAATGATTGGGAAGTCGAACTCGCTTCTGGTACACGATTTGATAAACTCTTTCCAAAGGTCGACTGACGATGTGGTGAGTGGGTAAACGTACAATCTTGTTCGGTTGGTAAGTGGTCACTTTAAAGTTTGCATCCTCTCCCGATTGCAAGGCTTCTTTCAATACCCCAAAGTTGACCACTCGACTGGTACGATAATTCAGAGTCAGTCCTTTCACTTTGCACGTCGTGTGCACTTCTCCTTGTTTGTCCCGGTATTCGTAGCCGTAATTTTTGGGACCGCCACTGACGAAACTTAGAATCTTGTCGTCGGGATGCTCGTCTGTCCAGGCTCCTAAACGGTCTCCTTCGATGTTAGGGTGATGTTGAATCGGGTGATGGATGTAAATGCAACTGTCCGTGTCAAAGTACAGGACGCGGTCTTCTAACAGTTCTAAAGCTTCGTACAATTTTAAGCGAGCATGGGCTGTCACGTAAGCCGCAATGATGACATTTCCAAAAGGGTCGTCTTGTACAAAGTCCAGATCTTCTTCGTAATTGACCAAGATTAAATTCTCTCGAACGACGTCCACGTGTTTCATGTATTTGGTTTTGTCGTGCATCATCTGGAAGTAGCGGGAAGGTTCTGTCAAATATTCCGTCTTGGGTAAACACGGTCGTTGTGCCATTTTACCCCACAAGCAATTTAACATCACTTTGGCAAACGATCGCCTGCCTTCGTTTTTCTCGATGTGGTCTAAAGAGATGCCTTCTTGTTCATAGTATTTCTCTTTGAATTGTATTTGGTCTTCGGGAGTGTGACACCAGGAAGGATAGCCGCTGGCTTCTTGTTTCAGTTTCAAAAAGGCATCCACCTAGTCAGCGAAAATGCCTTTCTGACTGGGATCACCCTTGTGGTATTGTTGTGTCTTGGGAAAGTGGCAAATTTCGTACACTTCTAACAGTTGGTATCCCATGTCCAGAGCTTTTAACAATTCTACGCTGACCCAGGTTCCCGTCAAGGCACGTTCTTCCTGGGTGTGCTGACAAGGTTGGTCTTGGTTGCACGTTTCGGCACAAGTACGGCACAATGGAAACATCAGTTTGCCTTGACAATGGTGAGGTAAGACGGGATGGTATAGGTTCGTGGGAGGCAAAACTTTACACTTGATCAAGCCTTCGTATTGTCGAATGTTTTTCAGGTCGATGTGTTCCGTCAGCAATTGCGGGTGCCCTACAGGAAAGCGACAATATTTGCACACGTAGGGATACAGCGAACACACGTCCAAGTATTTGATTTCTTCTCCTTTCTCTTCGTCGGCTTGGTACAGCAAACAGGTGGCATTGGTCCTTCCTCCGTACAAACTATCCCTCGGGTTCAGCGGGTCCATGAACTGGTAACTTTCCACGAGGCGTTTAAACTCGGGATCGGTTTTCATACGGTGATCGTACTCGTGTTCCCACATTTCCACCACTTGGTATCCTTCCTGTTCCAACTTTAGGCGCCGCTGACAAGTGTCCTGGTACAAGTCTTCCATGGTTCGTTGTGAAAACTGATTTTTAGTGCTACGATCAGGGTAACAGACGGGACATCCGTGAAATAAGCAACCGTTAAACTCGTACACGATCTTGGGATTTTCTAAGTCCCAGCCATCGACCGAATACGTTCCGATGGTCTTTTCGCCCCCTCCGTTGCGGGCATGCTGAATCCACTTGTCTTCCTTGTCGCACAAGTAATGTAACCAACGTAGGGCTTTGACCGAGTATTGACGCTTGACAAAGTGGGTCGTTTGAGGGCTGATGACAGCCACGGTGTTTTCAGGCATGAATCGTTGTCGATACACTAAGGAACACGCTTTGGCAATGGTGCAAGCTTCTTTCAAAGGATCGACCCCTCCGTGTTCCATGAACAGTTCTCGAAATTTTCCACAGCAACGCCGTAAAATGTCCACGTCGGAACGACAATACTTTAGCATTTCTTCCTGAAAGTCGAAAGGGTCCGAGGCGTGAGCCTGGTACCAAGCGTAGAAAGCTTCTCGTTGTTCGGTACGCATGTTGTCGGGGTCGTAATAGTGAGCCTCAGGCAAATGGCGTAGAACGGCGTGTTGATTGGCTTCCGTATTGAAAAAGTGTGGAAAGTACCCTTTAGCCATTTCTGTCATTCCAAACGTTTTAGGCATTCGACTCAAAGGCATGGCCAAATAGCTCATCGAATCTTTAAACTGTACTTGTCCCACTTGCATGAAAATGATTTTGGCTCCGTTCAAAGTCACTTTAGGACGCTCGGTGCCTTGTTCCGTATAGTATCTGAGAAGAAACTGTCCATCGTATCCGGAGAAATTGTGAGCCATCACCGTGGCATGACAATGACAATCTCCGTAAAGTTCGATGTCCTCTTGGCTCCACGTCTTGTCGACGGGGTCTAAGACCCATTGGGCAAAATCGGCTAGCGTCTTTGGTCCCCGAAAGATTTTTTCACGCCCTCCAGGAATCTTGCTACAGTGAGGGCAATGACTGAAGATAGGTTCTTGAATGCACTTCTCGCACGCTCGATGAGCCACGCAGAAATTAGGAATGTGAATGCGGGTCTCTTGCATGCATTCGAAATCGAAAAAGATGAAATTGCCTTTCTTCTTGTGACCATCCTCTTTCTCTGGTGGGGGCTGGTATTTTTGCACGTAGCATTGGTGTTCCAAGTCCACGATGTGGTGACAAATGTGACATTTTTTCTTTCCTGAACATACGTGTGCCTTGGTATTATTGGTACGTATGACTTGTTCACACGTCGGGCACAATCTCAGAAGTTGACAAGCACATTTCTTCTGTGAACCTTGCGTTTTCAGATGTTGTTGGTAACAGGTGGGGCTAACAAACGTGCGCAGACAAGTTGAACAAGGCACTGGTTCTTCGCTCAGACAGGGTGAAGAGGCCAAACATCTTGAGCATTTCGATCCACAATGCTTGTGTTGCTCTCGATTATTATAACCATGGTCACATTTCTCACAGTAATAACCGTATCCCAGGAATCCGGTTATAGTGGTAATGGTATCGAAATGGTCATCGTGATAATAGACATGAATGTATTTTCCGTCCTTAAAGTCTTGCCCTCGAAACAACAAAGACCCGCGCACTTCTTGAGGGTGCACTTTCAAGGTGTAACGTGGAGCTAGGGCATCTTGCAATTTTTGCATCTCAGGAATGCCACAGGGTGTGTCTTTGGACAGGCCAGCTTGTCGTAACAGGAGTTCTGCTTCGTTTCGTTGTTTGGCTCGATCGGATCGTTGAATAGTTTTCCAGGCTCTTTTCCATTGTACCGTGTCGTTCTTGTTGGCATAGGTTCGTCCCACCACGATGGCACGGGCTAAACACATCTGGTCATGAGGATTGTGAATTTGGACAAGGCTACGCTTAATGCTGCGAAGGTCGTTCACCAATAACATCTTTTTGCGTCCGGTCCCTTGAGGAGGAGAGACGTGGGTCATGTCCAATGTGGCTTTTCCATCGGTGATGTCAAACTGGTCATTAGATTGTTGCACGTGTTGAATCTTGTCCATGACTTTGGAAGCGGTCAATTCTGCAGGGGTGCTAAACTCGATCCAAACAGGGGATTTCAAACCGTCGTGTTGTATGGAAAGTCTCAAGCGATCGTCTTCTTTGGGTTGACATTGTTGCTTGAGTGCAGTGAGCAAAGAATCCCACACCTCAGTGATGAACACTTCTGCTTTCTCTAACGGCACTTCAGCCTTGAAATCTTTAAACTTCACCGTGTATTTGTACGCCGTGGTTCTAAATTTTCTAGAGGAGCGCTTTTCCGTCTCTCGAATGGAATAGTATTTTTCAGGGTTGACTAAAGGTGGTGAACTTGTTTTAGAGGGTTCTGATTCTGGTTCACTCATGTCCTCTTCAAAATCACTGGCATGAATTTGTGCCAAGATTTCAGCTCTGGTACGAGGCGATAGATCACGTTTCTGCCTCTTACTTTCTTCTTCTTTCTTCTCAAATGAATTAGATCGTTTCATCTTGAAAGCAAAAAGTCAAATGACTCAAGTTCAAACACCATGAGCTACTTTATAGTCATAGCAGACCAGCGTATATAAAAGGGTGTGTGTCTTGTCCTTTCACTATTCATTTCACTCTCAAGCCGAGCACAACGATGGAAGAGACTAACCAGATGGAACGTTTCGTCAGAGCTTTGCGAGGGGTCATTAGAAAATTCTCTTCAGACCAGCCTACGGACTACTCTCCTTCCTTTCGAGATAAAAGTCAAGATACTTGCTATATCTGTCAGAAGAAAGGGCATTGGTCTTCAGAGTGTCCAGACCGTCAAAAAAGAACAAAAACAGGGACTAAAAAAGACAAAAGTCAAGATACCTGTTATTATTGTAAAGAAAAAGGACATTGGTCTCCAGATTGCCCAAAAAAGAAACAAGAGGAGTCAGAAGAAAAGAGGGATTCTTCAGAAGAAGAGAGGGATTCTTCGGAAGAAGAGAGGGATTCTTCAGAGGAAGAAAGAAGACAATTCTATTTACAAGAGGCAAAGAAACAGGAGAAGAAGAAAAGAAGAAGGGAAGAAAATGAGGAAAAGACGGTGAAGAAATTTAAAAAACAGAGAGAGTAAACAAGAAGAAAGAAGAAGTCAATGAACTTTTTATTAAAGTGTTGTGAATTGGATTGTAAAAATGGAGAAAAGAATAAATTAATGATATAAGGTAAGTGTCTTTGAGTTTTGATTTTAAAATAAGAACGTACACTCACGCACTCATACACAGACACGTACTATAAGGGTAAAATGGGTGGGTTTTTTTTTTTTGAGTTATTGGCAAATTGAAATTGTATTTCTTTTCGAGAAATGTGGGTGGCCCTGAAAAGGGCCTTTTTCTTTATGGCGTAGGGGTGAGTTTAAGCAATCAACTTTAACTGCCTTATGCCTTTGCCACGGCCAAGGCCTACTTCTGGACTGCGTAATGTTGATGATGATGATAATGATTGGGTTGAAATCACTAAGGGTGGTACGGTAGGCTTAATCACAGGGTTGACGTGTTTAGCTCGGGAAGGTCGTATTCCCTTCGGTCGTAATAAAGAAGTCTGATACATTTGTTTCAGACTTCTTAACTCCGCTAAAATGTCCAACAGTACCGTGACCGTTTGATTTTCACCCTCTTGTTTCTTTGCTGATACTTCTTCTTGCTGTTGTTGCTGTTGTTTTTTTCTTACCTCTTCTTCTTGCTGCTGTTGCTGTAGGAGAAAAGCTTGTTCCGCTTCCTTTTGTCGTTGTATAAATTTCTCCAATTCTTCTTTCTGTCTCTGTCTAAAATTCTCCACTTGCGGTAATGAAGAAGGTAACGAAGGTTCCGGAACAAATTCTTGCGAGGAGAGAAAATCCACAAAATCCCAATTCACCTCTTCTGAATGTAAGTCCGGGTTCCCTTGGGCGGTCTCCCCTGCTGGTGCACCCCAATGGATCGTTTTCTGAGTTTCCGTCATGTTGAATCACTGTCGCATAGATTGACTGCACACAAGCGCTAGCGAATCTATATAGACTACGTGACGTCACAGACTGCTCTCATCGGATTGGATGCGGGCTGACTGAATTCTGTAACGCGTGTTCGGATTGGTGAATGAACTCAATCCGTTTCAATCCTTCCTGTACCTATAAATAAGCGCCGTTCAATGCATTGATTCACCTGTTCTCGGAGCCTCAAGATGTGGACCGACGTTCAATCTTCAACCCTTGTGTCAACAATGATGTTCAGGACGGACATGCTCATGTATGTCCGGTCCAAGTGGACTGTTGTTGATAGGACAGATACTAGTCTATGGATGAGGAGAGTTTATATAGAAAGACAAGGATGTCTCAAGAGGGTACTTGTGTATGGACCGGCAGTTAGAAGGAGTTTAAGAAGAAGAAGAAGATGTGACAGATGCCATCTATGTTATTATTAATATTAACATAAACCCAAAGGCCCTTTTCAGGGCCAGCCATATTTCTCGAAAAGAGATAGCCTTTCCATTGCCTACCCCTTTTTTATTTTTTAATTTTTAAAAAAAAAAAAAAATCCCATGTTAATTTCCTTTGTCGCTATATGTTCCCACGATTTTTCTCCATGTTCAAATCCCCTTGTCTCTCACCAGTCCCACGATTTTTCTCCATGTTCATTTCCCTTGTCGCTATATGTTCCCACGATTTTTCTCCATGTTAAATTTCCCTTGTCGCTATATGTTCCCACGATTTTTCTCCATGTTAAATTTCCATTGTCGCTATATGTTCCCAAGGGGTCCTGTAATGCTAATTCCCATTGTCGCTATATTATCCCCCTTCACTACTTATGTGGTGTTTTAACTATCAAAAATATCGCCGCCAGCAAGATGGCTGCAAGACAAAGCCAGTCTATCCATTATGTGAACAAGGATGTCACTACGGATTGCCCTGCTCAGATACAATCTCTTGTGCGAATTGCAGGACAGAATATATATTGCGCCCTTGAGACTGCCATAAGTAGAAACTCGAGGAGATTCAAAACTAAACTTGAGAAAATCATGCGCTTTACTGTTGAAGTGCCACTTTATATAGGTGGCGAGTTGTGCTTTACTGTTGAAGTGCCACTTAATATAGATGGCGAGTTGTGCTTTACTGTTGAAGTGCCACTTAATATAGGTGGCGAGTTGTGCTTTACTGTTGAAGTGCCACTTAATATAGATGGCGAGTTGTGCTTTACTGTTGAAGTGCCACTTGATATAGATGGCGAGATGTGCTTTACTATTGAAGTGCCACTTAATTTAGGTGGCGAGTCGTTCACCAGATCAGCTATAGCTGAGAAGAAAAGAAACCTACCAGAAATGCTGTTTGTGCCAGACAGCTATTATCTACTGTCATGGAGCTAACAAAATCCCTTGCGATTAACCAACTTAACCAACTGTGAAAATCGATAACTCAGATGAATAGTGTGACAGTGTAGAAAATAAGTTACCTAATGCTATAAAAAAAACTATTTTTTAATGTATCACACGAGAGAGCAGCAAAGAAATGACCTCAATGGTCTAAGAATCAGAGGATTACATAAAATCCCGTACTCTATCAAACAAGAACAGATTAGATTCTACCCGCCAATAGGAGCAGCAGACCCATGGTAACAGCAGACGTATTTTCTCTAAACCAAGTAGAGAGATTTAAAGCATCTACAAGATTCCCAATATGATCTGAACTCCTATCAAGCTCTTGGCCTCTAGAATAGAGGATGGACACCAGAGATGATCCGGTTACCGCACTAGGGAATACTCCCAGAAGTGCCGCACTTCCGCCACTTCTGTAAATATCCGATACCGTAGTAGAATGGAACGGTCAAGGTTGTTTAATAAACACGAGTCAATATATGTTTGCCTTCAGAAGATTTTTTAATGTAGCTATCTCAAAAGTTTCGCGACCTGGAACTTTTCAAGAAATACTAATACGACTACTGGAGGAATCTCCATCATTATCAATAACGAACTCCTCACAGCCGAGTTAATCTCAATAAAATTTAATCGGCTATAGCCGTTCAGTTAATACTCCCAAACCACAAAGACAAAGGCCGATATAGAACTTGAGCATGGTAGATTGACAAACGTTTCAATCCCATTGCGAATTTAATTTGACACCTGATCATTTGTTAGCGTTGTGGATCCAAGAACCTTGTTAACCAGCTGATTGTGTGAGTACAATGTCAAAATCTTCGACGATTCCTCAACGTGTCAAAAAAACCAGGACGCCATCATGGAAAGGAAAAAGATCTTGACAAATTTCGATGTCAATCCAACAAATCGAAATCTTAACAATACCGTACATACCAAGTTGAAGCTTATCAATTAGACCCCGCAAGAGGAAATATTAAGATCCTGTATGTTTAGATTGAACGCTCGTTTCTATATTAAGTCAGTATTGTATAATGGCAAAAATAAGAGCTATCAATTAAAATACGTAAAGGAATCGAATGAAAAGCAATGAACGTGCCAGAAATTTCATATACAATGGCCGAAAAATTCTTGAAAAACTTTGCACAAGAGAATTATTCTTGCAACTTATACCGTGCCAAGAAACACTAAAAGAAAATGATCCTTTACATTTTAAATCTTGATCTAGCCAACGATATTTCAGCAGAAACCCATACAGTTCCCAAATCATTGAAAAAATATTTCAACAATATCTGCAAACCTGGCGACTTCCCCAGTCTTAGCGCGAAGCAACAGAGGTATCAGTACCACAGCATGGATAAAAGCATACCATCCCTTCCAACCATCGTCCAATATAATCAACAATGGAACGGATGATATTTTCTGATATCTCAAATCTGAAAAATCACTATAAGAAGTTCAGTGTATATTTGGACACCACAGAAGGAAAAAAGACCAACTTATCAGAACGATGAATAAAGAACAAAATGTCGTATTTTTCGACTAGGATTATGACACCAACATAAAATACGGTATATTGAATGAACTATCCAATCTACCTCCGAGGTGTCATCTACCTACCTTTGTCACCAATTTTATGAAATAAAGGAACTGCAGAGGAACTGTACTCAGCACCCTATTGGAAAGCTATCCACAGTATTTGGGTGAATTTCCGCGCTACATATTGTCAGTCTGCCTATTCAGTATCAAAATAATTATGAAATGAGTTAATCAACCACCTTATTGCTCATTATAAAATTATTTGCTTTCTTACACGTTGTACTCACAGAAATTATTTCCCGTTTCCCCACAATACAGTCTCCAATACGTAGGAGACCTTTGCACATCTAGATAGGAATATTGTTATTTTCTACAACATTATTAAATAAACTGAAAGCAAATTTATTCCAAACACTACCTAAAAGATCTCTGGAAACTGCATAGTGTCTCGTAATGTGACTTATAACCATCTGAGAGAATTGCGGAACAGAGAAACGTCTTTAGTTATAAATCTCTACTTCAGTATGAACACGATAGAGTTCTTCCAATATTGACATGCATATTAATTGACTGGACTTTTGTCCAGCCGTAGCTGTTCTCATAACAACCCTGTAAAAAGAAGCTCTCAAGTCGTCTGACTTTCTGTACCTATAAACAA
>CM068842.1:9229346-9289346 GCA_028554795.2 Sinohyriopsis cumingii | reverse complement strand
TAAAATGTCCTGATTCATTCCCATAAAATGTCCTGATTCATTCCCATAAAATGTCCTGATTCATTCCCATAAAATGTCCTGATTCATTCATTCCCATAAAATGTCCTGATTCATTCCCATAAAATGTCCTGATTCGTTCCTATAAAATGTCCTGATTCATTCGTTCCCATAAAATGTCCTGATTGATTCCCATAAAATCTCCTGATTCATTCCCATAAAATGTCCTGATTCATTCCCATAAAATGTCCTGATTCATTCATTCCTATAAAATGTCCTGATTCATTCCCATAAAATGTCCTGATTCATTCCCATAAAATGTCCTGATTCATTCATTCCTATAAAATGTTCTGATTCATTCATTCCCATAAAATGTCCTGATTCATTCCCATAAAATGTCCTGATTCATTCCCATAAAATTTCCTGATTCATTCATGTCCATGAAATGTCCTGATTGATTCCCATAAAACCTCCTGATTCATTCCCATAAAATGTCCTGATCTACTAGCAGCATTTCGGTATAATTAACGTCATTGAATAAGAAATAATACATGATGGATAGGAACGTCACTAAAAATCTAAAAAAAATATATAAAATTAAAAATCTAATATATATGTAAAATTAAAACTTATAAAAGAACCTACCATGATGTTAATAATGAAAAGAATGAGCTGACGCTACCATGCCTTATCAGCAGATTAATTGGCAACCAGTTGCCATGACTACTATATTAACTGTGCAATCCATGTGACATAACTGTTGCTTTGTCAATATTTCTGTCTCAAGAAATACGTCAAGCATTGTAATTTAGATGTACATGGTAATGTCAAATTATTTAGCCTGCATTTATTTCCTTCATTTGCTATTATACACAAGACGAAATGGAGTTTTTGCTAGTTCAGGTAGCAAAGAAAATGCGTGTTCCGATTTCTTTCATTTTATATACCACTGGGTATAATTTATATATTCAAAAGAAATTTATATTAATTTTCTAATTTCACAAGTATTTTTTTTATAGATAAATGAATGGATGGATGGATGGATGCTTTCTACAGAGATAAACAGGCGTTGAGTGGAATGGTAGGTAAGTCTATATTTTCACATGTGAAAATATATCGTTATCTTTGTTCACATGTAACACCAATAGCAATAATTTCATATAGTCTGTGTATAAGTACATTCTTTCTTTCTTCTTTCTTAATATATTTTTTGGAAGTTTCACTCAGTCGTTGAATCGTGTAGAATTCAGGCATTTTACTTGGCTTTTGTGTTAAGTGGTGTTTTGTAGATTCGTTTCAACCCCTGCCGAAGAGCTTGCTTAGCTCGAAATCTTGAGAACCTGCTTTGTACTTATAATATATACGTGGTGAATAATGTTACTCTTGAAACAGGAAGGCGTTCAAGATTTTGTAAATACCTTTAGTCTAACTCAAAATGTCAACTATTAATGAATAAGACTACATCATATTTTTCATGACCACACGTGACATATCATGGCATCAAATGGAAGCACGTTTTGCTTATCTGTAACTGATTAGGTATGTTAGGTACATTTCTTGGATGTGGGCTCCACTGTTCTTTCTTTTCAAAGATTGCTGTTGTCCGGTTTTCAGGTTATGTATTGCCTTATAAGCTTTCAATACGTAATCCCACCGGATATGTTGAGCGCTTAGCGAGGCAGCGTTTAGTATCATTTTTATAAGCCTTTGGTATGACTCGGCTAGGGTTCGAACCCGCAATCTCCTGCATCCGAGGCCGGCGCTCTAACCATATGGCCACCGGAGCGGTCGCTGAGCAATGTGTATCCTGAGACACACATAATGTCGATATTACTTCGATCAATTTCCAATACTTAAATTAAACAAGTATCTAACAGAAACTTGGTTACTGATACACTTCACATTGTACACCTGACTATAATGTACATATGAATATTATGCGGCTACTGATACTCTTCACATTGTACACCTGACTATAATGTACACATGAATATTATGTGGCTACTGATACTCTTCACAGTGTACCCTGACTATAATGTACACCTGATTAGTATGTACGCCTGACTATAATGTGGTTACTGATACTCTTCACATTGTACACCTGACTATTATGTACACCCTACTATAATGTGAGTAGTGAAGTGGGATAGTATAGCGTCAATGGGACTTAGCATTAAAAATACCCTTGGGAACATATAGCGTCAAGGGAAATTTAACATGGAGAAAAATCGTGGGAACATATAGCGTCAAGGGAAATTAACATGGAGAAAAATCGTGGGACTGTTGAGCGTCAAGGGGAATTTAAACAGGGTGGGACTGTATAGCGTCAAGGGAAATGGAACATGGGATTTTTTTTTATAAAAAAAAAAAATTTAAAAAAAGGGGTAGGCAATGGAAAGGCTATCTCTTTTCGAGAAATATGACTGGCCCTGAAAAGGGCCTTTGGTTTATGTTAATATGCCCTTAACATAAAGGGCATTTGCGACATCTTCTTTTCCTCAAACTTCGTCTTACAGCAGGGCCATACATCAGAGTCCTCTTGAGGCAACCTTGTCTCTCTATATAGACTCTTCTTATCCACAGGCTGCTGTTGGTCCTGTGGACAACGGTCCACTTGGATCGGACATACATGAGCATGTCCGTCCTGAACATCATTGTTGACACAAGGGTTGAAGATTCAACGTCTGTCCACATGTTGAGGCTCCGAGAATAGGTGAATCAATGCAGTGAACGGCGCTTATTTATAGGGACAGGAAGGATTGAAACGGATTGAGTTCATTCACCAATCCGAACACGCGTTACAGAATTCAGTCAGCCCGCATCCAATCCGAAGAGAGTAGTCTGTGACGTCACGTAGTCTATATAGATTCGCTAGCGCTTGTGTGCAGTCAATCTATGCGACAGTGATTCAACATGACGGAAACTCAGAAAACGATCCATTGGGGTGCACCAGCAGGGGAGACTGCCCAAGGGAACTCGGACTTACTTTCAGAAGAGGTGAATTGGGATTTTGTGGATTTTCTCTCCTCGCAAGAATTTGTTCCGGAACCTTCGTTACCTTCTTCATTACCGCAAGTGGAAAATTTTAGACAGAGACAGAAAGAAGAATTGGAGAAATTTATACAACGACAAAAGGAAGCGGAACAGGCTTTTCTCCTACAGCAACAGCAACAAGAAGAAGAGGTAAGAAAAAAACAACAGCAGCAACAGCAAGAAGAAGTAACAGCAAAGAAACAAGAGGGTGAAAATCAAACGGTCACGGTACTGTTGGACATTTTAGCGGAGTTAAGAAGTCTGAAACAAATGTATCAGACTTCTTTATCACGACCGAAGAGAATACGACCTTCCCGAGCTAAACACGTCAACCCTGTGACTAAGCCTACCGTACCACCCTTAGTGATTTCAACCCAATCATTATCATCATCAACATTACGCAGTCCAGAAGTAGGCCTTGGCCGTGGCAAAGGCATAAGGCAGTTAAAGTTGATTGCTTAAACTCACCCTTTCACCATGAAGAAAAAAGGCCCTTTTCAGGGCCACCCACATTTCTCGAAAAGAAATACAATTTCAATTTGCCAATAACTCAAAAATAAAATAAAAAATAAACCCCACCCATTTTACCCTTATAGTACGTGTCTGTGTATTAGTGCGTGAGTGTACGTTCTTATTTTAAAATCAGAACTAAAAGACTCTTACCTTATATCATTCATTTATTCTTTTCTCCATTTTTTACAATCCAATTCACAATTCACAACACATCACTTTAATAAAAAGTTCATTGACTTCTTCTTTCTCCTTGTTTAGTCTCTCTGTTTTTTGAATTTCTTCACCGTCTTTTCCTCATTTTCTTCCGTTCTTCTTTTCTTCTTCTCCTGTTTCTTTGCCTCTTGTAAATAGAATTGTCTTTTTTCTTCCTCTTCTTCCTCTAAAGAATCCCTCTCTTCTTTCGAAGAATCCCTCTCTTCTTCTGAAGAATCCCTCTTTTCTTCTGACTCCTCTTGTTTCTTTTTTGGGCAATCTGGAGACCAATGTCCTTTTTCTTTACAATAATAACAGGTATCTTGACTTTTGTCTTTTTTAGTCCCTGTTTTTGTTCTTTTTTGACGGTCTGGACATTCTGAAGACCAATGCCCTTTCTTCTGACAGATATAGCAAGTATCTTGACTTTTATCTCTAAAGGAAGGAGAGTAGTCTGTCGGCTGGTCTGAAGAGAATTTTCTAATGACCCCTCGCAAAGCTCTGACGAAACGTTCCATCTGGTTAGTCTCTTCCATCGTTGTGTTCGGCTTGAGAGTGAAATGAATAGTGAAAGGATAAGACACACACCCTTTTATATACGCTGGTCTGCCATGACTATAAAGTAGTTTATGGTGTTTGAACTTGAGTCATTTGACTTTTTGCTTTCAAGATGAAACGATCCCATTCATTCGAGAAGAAAGAAGAAGAAAGAAGTAAGAGGCAGAAACGTGATCTATCGCCTCGTACCAGGGCTGAAATCTTGGCACAAATTCATGCCAGTGATTTTGAAGAGGACATGAGTGAACCAGAATCCGAACCCTCTAAACCAAGTTCACCACCCTTAGTCAACCCTGAAAAATACTATTCCATTCGAGAGACGGAAAAGCGCTCCTCTAGAAAATTTAGAACCACGGCGTACAAATACACGGTGAAGTTTAAAGATTTCAAGTCCGAAGTACCGTTAGAGAAAGCAGAAGGGTTCATCACCGGAGTGTGGGATTCTCTGCTCACTACACTCAAGCGACAATGTCAACCCAAAGAAGACGATCGCTTGAGACTTTCCATACAACACGACGGTCTGAAATCCCCTGTTTGGATCGAGTTTAGCACCCCTGCAGAATTGACCGCTTCCAAAGTCATGGACAAGATTCAACATGTGCAACAATCTAATGACCAGTTTGACATCACCGATGGAAAAGCCACATTGGACATGACCCACGTCTCTCCTCCTCAAGGGACCGGACGCAAAAAGATGTTATTTGTGAACGACCTTCGCAGCATTAAGCGTAGCCTTGTCCAAATTCACAATCCTCATGACCAGATGTGTTTAGCCCGTGCCATCGTGGTGGGACGAACCTATGCCAACAAGAACGACACGGTAGAATGGAAAAGAACCTGGAAAACTATTCAAAAATCGGACCGAGCCAAACAACGAAATGAAGCAGAACTCCTGTTGCAACAAGCTGGCCTGTCCAAAGACACACCCTGTGGCATTCCTGAGATGCAAAAATTGCAAGATGCCCTAGCTCCACGATACACCTTGAAAGTGCACCCTCAAGAAGTGCGCGGGTCTTTGTTGTTTCGAGGGCAAGATTTTAAGGACGGAAAATACATTCATGTTTATCATCACGATGAACATTTCGATACCATTACCAGTATCACCGGATTCCTGGGATACGGTTATTACTGTGAGAAATGTGACCATGGTTATAATAATCGAGAGCAACACAAGCATTGTGGATTGAAATGCTCAGGATGTTTGGCCTCTTCACCCTGTCTGAGCGAAGAACCAGTGCCTTGTTCAACTTGTCTGCGCACGTTTGTCAGCCCTACCTGTTACCAACAACATTTGAAGACGCAAGGTTCACAGAAGAAATGTGCTTGTCAACTGCTGAGATTGTGCCCTACCTGTGGACAAGGCATACTTACCAACAATGCCAAGGCACACGTATGTCGAGGAAAGAAAAAATGTCACATTTGTCACCACATCGTGGACTTGGAACACCAATGCTACGTGCAAAAATACCAACCCCCACCAGAGAAAGAGGACGGTCACAAGAAGAAAGGCAATTTCATCTTTTTCGATTTCGAATGCATGCAAGAGACCGGCATTCACATCCCTAATTTCTGCGTGGCTCATCGAGCGTGCGAGAAGTGCATTCAAGAACCTATCTTCAGTCATTGCCCTCACTGCAGCAAGATTCCTGGAGGACGTGAAAAAATCTTTCGGGGACCAAACACGCTAGCTGATTTTGCCCAATGGGTCTTAGACCCCATCGACAAGACGTGGAGCCAAGAGGACATCGAACGTTACGGAGATTGTCATCGTCATGCCACGGTGATGGCTCACAATTTCTCCGGATACGATGGACAGTTTCTTTTGAGATACTATACGGAACATGGCACCGAGCGTCCTAAAGTGACTTTGAACGGAGCCAAAATCATTTTCATGCAAGTGGGACAAGTGCAGTTTAAAGATTCGATGAGTTACTTGGCCATGCCTTTGAGTCGAATGCCTAAAACGTTTGGAATGACAGAAATGGCTAAAGGGTACTTTCCACACTTTTTCAATACGGAAGCCAATCAACACGCCGTTCTACCCCATTTGCCTGAGGCTCACTATTACGACCCCGACAACATGCGTACCGAACAACGAGAAGCTTTCTACGCTTGGTACCAGGCTCACGCCTCGGACCCTTTCGACTTTCAGGAAGAAATGCTAAAGTATTGTCGTTCCGACGTGGACATTTTACGGCGTTGCTGTGGAAAATTTCGAGAACTGTTCATGGAACACGGAGGGGTCGATCCTTTGAAAGAAGCTTGCACCATTGCCAAAGCGTGTTCCTTAGTGTATCGACAACGATTCATGCCTGAAAACACCGTGGCTGTCATCAGCCCTCAAACGACCCACTATGTCAAACGTCAATACTCGGTCAAAGCCCTACGCTGGTTACATTACTTGTGCGACAAGGAAGACAAGTGGATTCAGCATGCCCGCAACGGAGGGGGCGAAAAGACCATCGGAACGTATTCGGTCGATGGCTGGGACTTAGAAAACCCCAAGATCGTGTACGAGTTTAACGGTTGCTTATTTCACGGATGTCCCGTCTGTTACCCTGACCGTGGCACTAAAAATCAGTTTTTACAACGAACCATGGAAGACCTGTACCAGGACACTTGTCAGCGACGCCTAAAGTTAGAACAGCAAGGATACCAAGTGGTGGAAATGTGGGAACACGAGTACGATCACCGTATGAAAACCGATCCCGAGTTTAAACGCCTCGTGGAAAGTTACCAGTTCATGGACCCGCTGAACCCGAGGGATAGTTTGTACGGAGGAAGGACCAATGCCACCTGTTTGCTGTACCAAGCCGACGAAGAGAAAGGAGAAGAAATCAAATACTTGGACGTGTGTTCGCTGTATCCCTACGTGTGCAAATATTGTCGCTTTCCTGTAGGGCACCCGCAATTGTTAACTGAACACATCGACCTGAAAAACATTCGACAATACGAAGGCTTGATCAAGTGTAAAGTTTTGCCTCCCACGAACCTATACCATCCCGTCTTACCTCACCATTGTCAAGGCAAACTAATGTTTCCCTTGTGCCGTACTTGTGCCGAAACGTGCAACCAAGACCAGCCTTGTCAGCACACCCAAGAAGAACGGGCCTTGACGGGAACCTGGGTCAGCGTAGAATTGTTCAAAGCTCTGGACATGGGATACCAACTGTTAGAAGTGTACGAAATTTGCCACTTTCCCAAGACACAACAATACCGCAAGGGTGACCCCAGTCAGAAAGGCATTTTCGCCGACTACGTGGATGCCTTTTTGAAACTGAAGCAAGAAGCCAGCGGCTATCCTTCCTGGTGTCACACTCCCGAAGACCAAATACAATTCAAAGAGAAATACTACGAACAAGAAGGCATCACTTTAGACCACATCGAGAAAAACGAAGGCAGGCGATCGTTTGCCAAAGTGATGTTAAATTGCTTGTGGGGTAAAATGGCACAACGACCATGTTTACCCAAGACGGAATATTTGACAGAACCTTCCCGCTACTTCCAGATGATTCACGACAAAACCAAATACATGAAACACGTGGACGTCGTTCGAGAGAATTTGATCTTGGTCAATTACGAAGAAGATCTGGACTTTGTACAAGACGACCCTTTTGGAAATGTCATCATTGCGGTTTACGTGACAGCTCATGCTCGCTTAAAATTGTACGAAGCTTTAGAACTGTTAGGGGAACGCGTCCTGTACTTTGACACGGACAGCTGCATTTACATCCATCACCCGATTCAACATCACCCTAACATCGAAGGAGACCGTTTAGGAGCCTGGACAGACGAGCATCCCGACGACAAGATTCTAAGTTTCGTCAGTGGCGGTCCCAAAAATTACGGCTACGAATACCGGGACAAACAAGGAGAAGTGCACACGACGTGCAAAGTGAAAGGACTGACTCTGAATTATCGTACCAGTCGAGTGGTCAACTTTGGGGTATTGAAAGAAGCCTTGCAATCGGGAGAGGATGGAAACTTTAAAGTGACCACTCACCAACCGAACAAGATTGTACGTTTACCCACTCACCACATCGTCAGTCGACCCTTGGAAAAAGTCTATCAAATTGTATACCAGAAGCGAGTTCGACTTCCCAATCATTTCACCTTACCGTACGGTCACGTCGGTATTGGTCTGTATATAAAAAAGGAACCCTAGGCAAGATCGATAGTTCATTGTGACTACCAAGACCGAGAGAACAAGATGAATACTTTGAAAGAGACATCGTTCCAGTTTGGGGATTGTAAAAAAGTTGTATCTTCCTCTAGTGTGACTAATATTGGATAGATAAGACCCATGCATTGCGACGGAAAATGTCCGGAAGGAAACTGCGATTGTCCATGTGGTTACCATTGTAATTGCGTAACGGAGTTTGCAGACGAGTGCGATTGTGAGCCTTGCGATGGATACGATGCTGTACCTTGTGACCTGAGCGATGCCGTAAAGCATCATGGGAACTTTGTTCTCACTGCCCCTATCATGGAAAGTGATGCTATGTGTGTCAAACCTGAGGGATGCGAAAGCGATGCCGCTCGTCCTCTTAGACATTTTACCGGGTTTAAAGGGGAATGTCGACCTTCACGTTTACCTCCCTACGGATGTCATCCAGCCCTGAGCAAACTCCTGTTCATGTCACCCAACCCTCATCGAAACGAACCTGTGAAAGACGAATATTCGTTTCCTGTGCGTTTGTCGGAATACTGCGACTTTGAAAATCGTCTTCAATCGTTCAAAGGAAAATGGCCAAAGTATCTGGGAGGACCGACCCCTGAAGAATTAGCCAGAGCCGGATTTTTCTACTTGGGCGAAGGAGATAAAGTCAAGTGCTTCAGTTGCGGTGTGTCACTTCACCACTGGGAACCGCAAGATTCGGCCTACGTAGAACATGCTCGATGGTCACCGAATTGTCATTACTTACCCTTAGTGGGACCGAGACATTGAAGTAACTTCTTACCATAATAATCTGTTCATGGATACTTTACAAGAGAACATTTGTGCTTTGCCTGTGGAGTTGAGAGAACGCATTTATCGAGAACTGGTCAAAATACAAGTGAAACGTAAAGAACAATTGCATCCGTTACGTCACCGGTGTTTGAACCACTGTTACCTGAAAGCTATACAAGGATTGATTCAATTGAAAGTGTTCCATCGGACAGACATTGATCAACGATCCTCTAGTTTTAAAAAGGATTGGTTTGGTATGGACGATTGTAGTTACATCATTGTAAACGTACTGCATCGAATTCCAGAGGAAGAGTTAACGAATTACCAACATCTTGAACACAATGTCAACTTAGTGAAAGAGGAAACTTCTGAACGAATTGTAATGTGTAGATTAGTGACTCAACGATTTAAATTCGACACTGAAGTGAAACCATGTTTGTGCAAAGAGTACATTTCTTGTGTCAGACCAAAGAGGATTTAGTATGACCTATTCATGGATACTTTACAAGAGAACATTCGTGCTTTGCCTGTGGAGTTGAGAGAACGCATTTACCGAGAGCTGGTCAAAATACAAGTGAAACGTAAAGAACAATTGCATCCGTTACGTCACCAGATCTTTAACCACTGGTACCTGAAGGGTATAAGAGAACTGATTCGTCAGAAATTGTTTCAGTGGTCAGACCTTGTTCAATACTTCCAGGCCCCCGATGATTCACGTGTTGATCATTTTGGTTACTTCGAGATTCACCTAGAGCAACCCATTGAGGAAGACGAGGTAAAGGATTACCAACATATTTTACGTGGAATCTACTTAGCGGAAAAGGAAACTTCTAATCGAACTCTGACGTTTCGGTTACAGTATGCAAGATTTACATTCCCAACTGGAAAACGAACATCACTGGCTAGAAAGTACGTGTATTCTTTTCGAAACAAAGAGACTATAAAAACAGGCAGCTATGCCACGACTTATGTCGTATGTCATCCAACAGATTCCGTGGAAGGAACTCAATGACCATATTCAAACCGTGGATCATTACCATCGATTATTACAAGAACTTTATCTATTCAATTTGGGACGACAAGTGGTGTGTGTCTTAGTGACTTGTTTTCTGGGATTTCGTTTACCAGCCGATTCTTTGTGGACTCTTTACGATCAGTACTTACCACCTCCATGGCCTTAAATGGTCACGAAAAACTCCTTTTGCTCAAAGCCTTGCGGTTTCATCTGGATACTTCTCGACCTCAACAGGAAAAAAAGATTCGTCAACTTTTAGCTACCCAAGACGTGTATGACGATGTGTGTGTAGCTTGTGACTTACACCCTCATTGGACAGATGTTCGTGACTGGAAAAAGGGGGGTTTTGAGGCTTGGACCCAAGAAGTGGCCCAGTATGCACAAGAGTTGTTCAAGGAAAAAAGTTACTTTTCAACCTGTGTTAGTGACGGTGCCAGAAGAACCCGTCACCGAGAACAACCACTCGCTTCAGGACAGGACTGTCATGGACATTCCTGAAAGGTCATTCCGGGAGGACACTTGTGTGACAATACCTCATGTAGAGACTGTAAGAACATTACACACTGTACCTAGGACATCTTGGTTACCCAAAACATGTTGTACAGACACTTGTTTATATTCCACTTTGATCGCTTTGCTGTGTTTTATATTCCTGTACATCACTATTTGGGTTGTATGTATTTTTGTCTTTCGTGTTCATATTTGAAACATTCAATAAACGTGTTCTGAAAAAAGTATATAAACTCTTGTCTTGTTTGTTTTTCGTGTCACAAGTGACATTTCTCACACCATGGCTACCTCTGCTGTCTCTGCTCCCTCTTCCTCTACTGTCAAAGTCATCGACGAACACTTAGATCGTGCCAGTTGGGAGGCTTTTTATCTTCGCCATCCCTTTAACATGCTCATTGCTGGACCTAGCGGTTCTGGCAAAACCGAATTCGTCAAACGTTTGATCGAACATAAACATCATTTGATCGATCGTCCGCCTCAACGGATCGTGTGGTGTTACAAAGAGTGGCAATCGGCGTACAGCCTTTTGCGAGAAAGTCAAGGCGATTCCATCGTGTTTGTGGAAGGCATTCCTAAAGAAGACGACGGCATCGTCTCTGATTCCCGTCAAACCCATTTGGTCATTTTCGACGACATGTTAGGAGAAGACGAAGAAGAAATTAAATTGTGGTTCACGCGCAAAGGGCATCACCGTAATGCCAGTGTCGTTTACATCACCCAAAATTTGTTTCAACAAAGTAAAGCCCATCGCACCATCAGTCTCAATGCACATTACGTGGTCTTGTTTAAAAGCCCTCGAGATAAATCGCAAGTGCAAGTCTTAGCCAAACAGTTAGGAACGCCTTGGCTGACTCAGGCGTACGACGATGCCACTCAAACGCCACACGCCTATTTACTCGTCGATTTGAAACCTACGACTCCCGAGGATTTGCGATTTCGTACCCACTTGTTTCACCACTGGTGCCAAGACGGAGGGCCTGTCCTGTACACGTCTCCGTCCTCGACTTCATTTCACTCCCCATGAAAAAAATCTATAAAAACCTCAGACCCTTTTTCGCCTGTCTCACACAGTGTGAACATGACGTCCCTTCAGTCGCATCTTCCCGTCAAATTGATTCGTGCCTTGTATGGCATCAGTCGAGAAAAAGATCCACAAACACGAGCCCGTGTCTTAGAAGCTAGTCTCAAAGAAGTCTTACGATGGTTCACGGTGACGGCACGTCAATTACTCCAAGGAATCATTCAGATTCCTCATCAAACCCAACGCTTTTTCGATCGAAACAAAGTCGCTTTGGTCCAACTGGCCGATCCCCGCATCGACACTCAAACCAAAAAGCAAATCATTTTGAAACCTGGAGGGAGCGGTACTTTAGGAGGGGTCATCATTCGTTCACTCTTAAGATGGGATCCTAATGCCCCCAAAGTTATCCCCAAGACAAAGGTTCAACGAAGCCCGAAGAAGAAAAAGAAAAAGACCAGGTCCCCAAGAAGAATAACTTCTCCAGTGGCAGGACCCTCCTCTTACCAGACACCACCACCCCGGAAAAAGAAAAGAAGCCCCCAGAAAAAGAAACAGAGAAAAAGTCCTCAGAAAAAGAAAAGTCCACAGAAGAAAACTAGTCGCAAGAGAGGCACTTCGGCCAGGACGCAGCCTTACACTCGCAAACCACGACCTGCCACAGCGGTGACTGCGTCTCCGGCAGCCTCACGTTTATCCACTTCTCCGTTGATGTCACCAGGAACTGAAGAGTACTTGGAGACGTTGATCACACCAAGAACTTCTCCGTTGATGACCCCCAAAAGAACGTCCCCAGTGGCAGGACCTTCCCATTTAGCGGCAGTGGCTGCTGCTCACAAAGTACCTTCTCCCAAAATCAAAGTCCATGAAAGATCGGGCATGTTACAAAGTTTACTGGATTTGTCCAAGCAAGAACTGGCTCGATTTAGTCCGTTACGTACCCCTGCAGGACGTGTCATGCCTGTCCTCAAACTGATACGACGTAAAGACAATCAGTGGCGACGCGTTCCAGTATAAAAAAAGGCCTGTGACCGAGTAGGATATCAGTGTTTTTTGGTGCTCCTGAAGACTCAAAGATGTCACCCTCCAGAAAACCCCAAGGAAAGAAAAGGAAAGGACTGCCACCACGTTTAGCCAAACATGGGGACCTGTTATCTGTCCTGTCCAAAGCTTCTCCACCCCTACGAGAAAAACTCATTCAAACAGCATCCAAAGAGGTCATCGATACCGTGTGCGAATGTTGTTTGAACGTCTTGAAAGGAACGATCACTTTGTCCAAACACCAGAAACAATGCTTAGGTAAACATCGTCACGTTCTTCGCCAAATGGTTCAAAAGAAATTTCCCATTCGTCAAAAGAAGAAGATGTTGGTCCAACGTTGAGGCATTTTACCCCTCTTGTTAGGTCCCTTACTGAAAGGAGTCTTGGGAACCATGTTGGGAGGACTGGTGGTAGCAAGATAAAAAGGCCCTCGGAAGTCCCATGATCTCAGAATTGACCCCTGACAACCCCATGGAAGGACGAAAACTAGCTTTAGTGCCTTACAAACGATGGATGGAATATCATCGTTGGCAAGAACAACGCACTCCGCATTTACCTCCCAATCCCCATTTGAGCTAGATGTCCCAGTTGCAACACGAATTGCTGTCCTTGATGGATCGCCAAGATTTGTCCGAAACAGAAAAATCGCAAAAGTACGGTCAACTCTTGCAACGACTGAAACTCTTTCACCAGAAAGCTTTAGACGAAACAGCTCTACCCACTCTGAAAGATTTTAAGACCTTGATGAAAAGTCCAGCACCATCACCAGTACCAGTACCAGTACCACCACTACCAGTGACCAAGACAGAAAAAGGAGAAGAAGAAGAAGAAGGGTTTCAAACTCCACCAGAAAAAGTACGCAAGTTAACAACACCACCTACCTCCAGAATTGGATGGATTAAAAAGATGATGGCCACCCCTTCTTCCTCACAAGACAAAAAGAAAGTGAAGACAGAAGTGAAGACAGAAGTGAAACAAGAACCGATATCCCCCGCTCAGACATCCTCCTCTTCAACACCTATTGCCGGTCGCACACGCAAAGCATTGCAATCCAAGAAAGTACCCCAAGAGAAAAAGAGTAGCATCCTCCAAGAGTGGGTGTCTTATTAACACATAAACACAAAAAAAATGGAAAAAGTCTTAGCCAGCATTTACTACGATCCCTCGCATCCTGCAAGTTACGCAGGAGTTCAAAACTTGTATCGTGCTGCCAAAACTCGATTGAAAAGTCTCCGTTTACCTCAAGTGCAACGATGGTTACAAGAACAAGCTACCTACACTTTACACAAACCCATTAGACGCAAGTTTACCAGAAGTCGCACCCGAGTGGAAGGCATCAATCATCAATGGCAAGCCGATTTAGCCGATGTCTCTCATTTGGCCAGCTACAATCGTGGCTACCAATATTTGTTTTGTGTCATCGACGTCTTTTCCAAATTTGCCTGGGTCGTGCCCTTGACTTCCAAATCGAGCAGCGAGTTAGTGCGAGCCCTGCAACGGGTGTTGAAACAAAGCGGTCGTCACCCTCTTCGATGGCAAACGGACAAAGGTACCGAATTTCTGAACCAAGCTTTCCAAAAAGAATTAAAGAAATGTGACATTCATTTTTTTACCACCGAGAATCCCGAAACCAAAGCCAGCATCGTGGAACGTTTTCAACGCACTTTGAAAGAACGCATGTGGAAATATTTTACGCATCACCACACTATGAAGTACATAGTGGTGTCTGGTAAGAGGAGGGTCCCGCCACTGGAGAAGTTGTTGCAGACACGGGTCTTTTTGGGGACGTGGTCTTTTTCTTTTTCTTCTTGGAGCTTCGTTTGACTGCTTTTATTGTCTTGGGGAAAACTTTGGGAGCATTAGGATCCCATCTTAAAAGAGAGCGAATGATGACCCCTCCTAGAGTACCGCTCCCTCCAGGTTTCAAAATGATTTGTTTTTTGGTTTGAGTGTCAATGCGGGGATCGGCCAGTTGGGTTAAAGCGACTTTGTTTCGATCGAAAAAGCGTTTGTTTTGATGAGGAATCTGAATGATCCCTTGGAGTAATTGACGTGCCGTCACCGTAAACCATCGTAAGACTTCTTTGAGACTAGCTTCTAAGACACGAGCTCGTATTTGTGGATTTTTTTCTCGACTGATGCCATACAAGGCACGAATCAATTTGACGGGAAGATGCGACTGAAGGGACGTCATGTTCACACTGTGTGTGAGAGAGACGAAAAGAGTCTGAGGTTTTTATAGATTTTTTATGGAATGAAGTTAAGTCTAGGACGGAGACGTGTACAGGACAGGCCCTCCATCTTGGCACCAGTGGTGAAACAAGTGGGTACGAAATCGCAAATCCTCGGGGGTCGTAGGTTTCAAATCGACGAGTAAATAGGCGTGTGGAGTGTGAGTGGCATCTTCGTACGCCTGAGTCAGCCAAGGCGTTCCTAACTGTTTGGCTAAGACTTGCACTTGCGATTTATCTCGAGGGCTTTTAAACAAGACCACGTAATGCGCATTGAGACTGATGGTGCGATGGGCTTTACTTTGCTGAAACAAATTTTGAGTGATGTAAACGACACTGGCATTACGGTGATGCCCTTTGAGCGTGAACCACAGTTTAATTTCTTCTTCGTCTTCTCCTAACATGTCGTCAAAAATGACCAAATGGGTTTGACGGGAGTCAGAGACGATGCCGTCGTCTTCTTTAGGAATGCCTTGCACAAACACGATGGAATCGCCTTGACTTTCTCGCAAGAGGCTGTACGCCGATTGCCACTCTTTGTAACACCACACGATCCGTTGAGGTGGCCGATCGATCAAATGATGTTTATGTTCGATCAAACGTTTGACAAATTCGGTTTTGCCTGAACCGCTAGGTCCAGCAATGAGCATGTTAAAGGGATGACGAAGATACAAAGCCTCCCAACTGGCACTATCTAAGTGTTCGTCGATGACTTTGACAGTGGAGGAAGAGGGAGCAGAGACAGTAGAAGTAGCCATAGTGTTAGGAATGTCACTTGTGACACGAAAAAAAGAAGACGAGAGTTTATATACTTTTTTCAGGACACGTTTATTGAATGTTTCAAACATGAACAACACGAAAGACAAAAATTCATAAAAGCCAAATAGTGATGTACAGGAATAAAAAACACATCAAAACGATCAAAGTGGAATATAAACAAGTCTCTGTGCAACATGTTCTGGGTAAGCAAGATGTCCTAGGGACAGTGTGTAATGTTTTTACAGTCTCTACATGAGGTACGGTCACACAAGTGTCCTCCCGGAATGACCTTTCAGGAATGTCCACGACAGTCCTGTCCTGGGTGACGGGTTCTTCTGGTACTGTCACTAACACAGGTTGAAAAGTTGCAAGGCTCACAAGCGCATTCCACTTCAGAAACCCCACACTTGAATTGTGCCTTTCTAAACTTGTTTTGTGTTTCTCTGAAAGTATTCATCTTGTTCACTTGGTCCTGGTAGTCACAATGAACTCTCGATCTTGCCTAGGGTTCCGTTTTATATATAGACCAATACCGACGTGTCCATACCGTAAGGTGAAATGATTGGGAAGTCGCACTCGCTTCTGGTACACGATTTGATAGACGTTTTCCAAGGGCCGACTGACGATGTGGTGAGTGGGTAAACGTACAATCTTGTTGGGTTGATAGGTGGACACTTTAAAGTGTGAGTCCTCTCCAGCCTGCAAGGCTTCTTTCAATACCCCAAAGTTCACCACTCGACTGGTACGATAATTCAGAGTCAATCCTTTCACTTTGCACTGCGTGTGCACTTCTCCTTGTTTGTCCCGATATTCGTAACCGTAATTTTTAGGACCACCACTGGCGAAACTTAGAATCTTGTCGTCGGGATGCTCGTCTGTCCAGGCTCCTAAACGGTCTCCTTCGATGTCAGGGTGCTGTTGACTCGGGTGATGGATGTAAATGCAACTGTCCGTGTCAAAGTACAGGACGCGTTCCCCTAACAGTTCTAAGCTTCGTACAGTTTTAAGCGAGCATGAGCTGTCACGTAAGCCGCAATGATGACATTTCCAAAAGGGTCGTCTTGTACAAAGTCCAGATCTTCTTCGTAATTGACCAAGATCAAATCCTCACGAACGACGTCCACGTGTTTCATGTATTTGGTTTTGTCGTGAATCATCTGAAAGTAGCGGGAAGGTTCAGTCAAATACTCCGTCTTGGGTAAACACGGACGTTGTGCCATTTTGCCCCACAAACAATTTAACATCACTTTGGCAAACGATCGCCTGCCTTCGTTTTTCTCGATGTGGTCTAAAGAGATGCCTTCTTGTTCATAGTATTTCTCTTTGAATGTCTTTTGGTCTTCGGGAGTGTGACACCAGGACGGATAGCCACTGGCTTCTTGTTTCAGTTCAAAAAAGCATCCACGTAGTCTGCGAAAATCCCTTTCTGCGTGGGGTCACCCTTGTGGTATTGTTGTGTCTTGGGAAAGTGACAAATTTCGTGCACTTCTAACAGTTGGTATCCCATGTCCAGAGCTTTGAACAATTCTACGCTGACCCAGGTCCCCGTCAAGGCACGTTCTTCCTGGGTGTGCTGACAAGGCTGCTCTTGGTTGCACGTTTCGGCACAAGTTTGGCACAAAGGAAACATCTGTTTGCCTAGACAATGGTGAGGTAAGACGGGATGGTACAAGTCCGTGGGAGGCAAAACTTTGCACTTGATCAAGCCTTCGTATTGTCGAATGTTTTTCAGGTCGATGTGTTCCGTGAACAATTGTGGGTGCCCTCCAGGAAAGCGACAATATTTGCACACGTAGGGATACAACGAACACACGTCCAAGTATTTCATTTCTTCTCCTTTCTCTTCGTCGGCTTGGTACATCAAACAGGTGGCATTGGTCCTTCCTCCGTACAAACTATCTCTCGGGTTCAGGGGGTCCACCAGTTTGTAACTTTCCACGAGACATTTAAACTCGGGATCGGTTTTCAAACGGTGATCGTACTCGTGTTCCCACATTTCCACCACTTGGTATCCTTGCTGTTCTAACTTTAGGCGCCGCTGACAAGTGGCCTGGTACAAGTCTTCCATGGTTCGTTGTAGAAACTGATTTTTAGTTTTACGGTCAGGGTAACAGACGGGACATCCGTGAAATAAGCAGCCGTTAAACTCGTACACGATCTTGGGGTTTTCTAAGTCCCAGCCATCTACTGAATGCGTTCCAATGGTCTTTTCGCCCCCTCCGTTGCGGGCATGCTGAATCCATTTGTCTTCCTTGTCGCACAAGTAATGTAACCAACGTAGGGCTTTGACCGAGTATTGACGTTTGACATAGTTGGTCGTTTGAGGACTGATGACCGCCACTGTGTTTTCAGGCATGAATCTTTGTCTGTACACTAAGGAACACGCTTTGGCAATGGTGCAAGCTTCTTTCAAAGGATCGACCCCTCCGTGTTCCATGAACAGTTCTCGAAATTTTCCACAGCAACGTCGTAAAATGTCCACGTCGGAACGACAATACTATGACATTTCTTCCTGAAAGTCGAAAGGGTCCGAGGCGTGTTCCATGAACAGTTCTCGAAATTGTCCACAGCAACGCCGTAAAATGTCCACGTCGGAACGACAATACTTTAGCATTTCTTCCTGAAAGTCGAAAGGGTCCGAGGCGTGAGCCTGGTACCAAGCGTAGAAAGCTTCTCGTTGTTCGGTACGCATGTTGTCGGGGTCGTAATAGTGAGCCTCAGGCAAATGGCGTAGAACGGCGTGTTGATTGGCTTCCGTATTGAAAAAGTGTGGAAAATACCCTTTAGCCATTTCTGTCATTCCAAACGTTTTGGGCATTCGACTCAAAGGCATGGCCAAGTAACTCATGGAATCTTTAAACTGTACTTGTCCCACTTGCATGGAAATGATTTTGGCTCCGTTCAAAGTCACTTTAGGTCGTTCGGTGCCTTGTTCCGTATAATACCTCAAAAGAAACTGTCCATCGTATCCGGAGAAATTGTGAGCCATCACCGTGGCATGTCGATGACAATCTCCGTAACGTTCGATGTCCTCTTGGCTCCACGTCTTGTCGATGGGGTCTAAGACCCATTGTGCAAAATACTTTAGCGTGTTCGGTCCCCGAAAGATTTTTTCACGCCCTCCAGGAATCTTGCTGCAGTGAGGGCAATGACTGAAAATAGGTTCTTGAATGCACTTGTCGCATGCTCGATGAACCACACAGAAATTAGGAATGTGAATGCCGGTCTCTTGCATGCATTCGAAATCGAAAAAGATGAAATTGCCTTTTTCATTTTTGTGACCATCCTCTTTCTCTGGTTGGTATTTTTGCACGTAGCATTGATGTTCCAAGTCCACGATGTGGTGACAAATGTGACATGTTTTCTTTCCTGAACATACGTGTGCCTTGGCATTATTGGTACGTATGCCTTGTCCACACGTAGGGCACAATCTCAGCAGTTGACAAGCACATTTCTGCTGTGAACCTTGCGTCTTCAAATGTTGTTGGTAACAGGTAGGGCTGACAAACGTGCGCAGACAAGTTGAACAAGGCACTGGTCCTTCGCTCAGACAGGGTGGAGAGGCCAAACATCCTGAGCATTTCCATCCGCAATGTTTGTGTTGCTCTCGATTATTATAACCCCGGTCACATTTCTCACAGTAATATCTGTATCCCAGGAATCCAGTGATATTGGTAATGATATCGAAATGGTCATCGTGATGATAAAGGTGAATGTATTTTCCATCCTTAAAATCTTGGCCTCGAAACAACAGAGGTCCGCGCACTTCTTGAGGGTGCACTTTCAAGCTGTAGCGTGGAGCTAGGACATCTTGCAATGTTTGCATTTCAGGAATGCCACATGGTGTGTCTTTGGACAGGCCCGCTTGTTGTAACAGGAGTTCTGCTTCGTTTCGTTGTTTGGCGCGGTCGGATCGTTAAATTGTTTTCCAGGCTCTTTTCCATTCTGCCGTGTCCTTTTTGTTGGCATAGGTTCGCCCAACCACGATAGCCCGGGCTAAACACATCTGGTCATGAGGGTTGTAAATTTGGACGAGGCTACGCTTAATGCTGCGAAGCTCGTTCACCAATAACATCTTTTTGCGTCCAGTCCCTTGAGGAAGAGAGACGTGAGCCATTTTCAGTGTGGCTTTTCCATCGGTGATGTCAAACTGGTCATTGGATTGTTGCACCTGTTGTATCTTGTCCATGACTTTGGAAGGGGTCAGTTCTGTGGGTCTGCTAAACTCGACCCAAACAGGGGACTTCAAACCATCGTGTTGTATGGATAGTGTCAAGCGATCGTCTTCTTTGGGTTGACATTGTCGCTTGAGTGCGGTGAGTAAAGAATCCCACATCTCGGTGATGAACCCTTCTGCTTTCTCTAAGGGTACTTCTTACTTGAAATCTTTAAACTTCACCGTGTAGGTGTAAGCCGTGGTTCTAAATTTTCTAGAGGAGCGCTTTTCTGTCTCTCGAATGGAATAGTATTTGTCAGGGTTAACTAAGGGCGGTGAACTTGGTTGAGAGGGCTTGGATTCTGGTTCACTCATGTCCTCTTCAAAATCACTGGCATGAATTTGTGCCAAGACTTCAGCTCTGGTACGAGGCGATAGATCACGTTTCTGCCTCTTACTTTCTTCTTCTTCTTTCTTCTCAAATGAATTAGATCGTTTCATCCTGAAAGCAAAAAAGTCAAATGACTCAAGTTTAAACACCATGAGCTACTTTATAGTCCTGGCAGACCAGAGTATATAAAAGTGTACGTGTCTTGTCCTTTCACTATTCATTTCACTCTCTACCTGATCACAACGATGGAAGAGACTAGCCAGATGGAACGTTTCATCAGAGCGTTGCGAGGGGTCATTAGAAAATTCTCTTCAGACCAGCCTTCGGACTACTCTCCTTCCTTTCGAGATAAAAGTGAAGATACTTGCTATATCTGTCAAAAGAAAGGGCATTGGTCTTCAGAGTGTCCAGACCGTCAAAAAAGAAAAACAGGGGTTAAAAGAGACAAAAGTCAAGATACCTGTTATTATTGTAAAGAAAAAGGACATTGGTCTCCAGATTGCCCCAAAAAGAAACAAGGGGAGTCAGAATAAGAGAGGGATTCTTCAGAGAAAGAAGAGGAAGAAGAAGAGGAAGAAAGCAGACAGGTGAAGAAAAAGAAACAGGAGAAGAAAAGAAGAAGGGAAGAAAGTGAGGAGGAAGAAGAGGAAAAGCCTGTGAAGAAATCTAAAAAACAGAGAGAGTAAATAATGACACAAAAGAAGTGAATGAACTTTTTTAAGAGTGTTTATGTTGTGAATTGAATTGTAACTATGGATAACATAATACATTAATAATAAAAGGTAAGTGACTTTGGGTTATGATTTTAAAATAAGAACCTACACTCACGCACTCATACACAGACACGTACTATAGGGGTAAAATGGGTTGTTATTTTGAGTTATTGGCAATTGAAATGGTATCTCTTTTCGAGAGAAGTGGGTGGCCCTGAAAAGGGCCGTTATTTTCTTGGTGTAGGGGTGAGTTTAAGCAATCAACTTTAACTGTCTTAAGCCTTTGCCACGTTCGAGGCCTACTTTTGATGATATGATTGGGTTGAAATCACTAAGGGTGGTAATGTAGGCTTAGTCTCAGGGTTGGCGTGTTTAGCTCGGGAAGGTCGTATTCTCTTCGGTCGTGATAAAGAAGTCTGATACATTTGTTTCAGACTTCTCAACTCCGCTAAAATGTCCAACAGTACCGTGACCGTTTGACTTTCACCCTCTTGTTTCTTTGCTGCTTCTTCTTCTTCTTGCTGTTTTTTTCTTCTTACCTCTTCTTCTTGCTGCTGTTGCTGTAGCAGAAAAGCTTGTTCTGCTTCCTTTTGTCTCTGTATAAATTTCTCCAATTCTTCTTTCTGTCTCTGTCGAAAATTCTCCACGTGCGGTAAAGATGGTAACGAAAGTTCTGGAACAAATTCTTGCGAGGTCAGAAAATCCACAAAATCCCAGTTTACGGCTTCTTAAAGTAAGTCCGGGTTCCCTTGGGTTGTATCCACCGTCGGTGCAGCCCCATGGATCGTTTTCTGAGTTTCCGTCATGTTGAATCACTGTCGCATAGATTGACAGCGCACAGGCGCTAGTGAATGTATATAGGCCACGTGACGTCACAGACTGCTCACTTCCGATTGGATGCGGACTGAATGAATTTCGTCACGCGTGTTTGGATTGGTCAACGAACTCAATCCGTTTCAATCCTTCCTCTCCCTATAAATAAGCGCAGTTCAGTGCAATCACTCACTCACATATTCTCGTAGCCGCAAGATGTGGACTGACGTTGAATCTTCCACCCTCGTGTCTTCAATGATGTTCAGGACGGACATGCTCATGTATGTCCGATCCAAGTGGACCGTTGTCCACAGGACCACCAGCAGTCTGTGGATACGAAGAGTCTACATAGAGAGACAAAGTTTCCTCAAGAGGACTCTGATGTATGGCCCTGCTGTAAGACGCAGCTTGAGGACGAGAAGATGCCACAGATGCCCTTTATGTTAAGGGCATATTAACATAAATCCAAAGGCCCTTTTCAGGGCCACTCCTATTTCTCGAAAAGAGATTGACTTTCAATTGCCTAACCCCGAATTATTATTTTATATGTGTGTGTGTGTGTGTGTGTATCTTCGCGCGTACTTTGTGTGTGTGTGTGTGTGTGTGTTATGTCACTCTCCCCCTGTTCCCTTTCGATAAACCCATCAGGTCTGGACCCTGTTACAATTCCCCATGTTCAATTTCCCTTGTCGCTAGAGTTGCCCATGCTTTTTTCCCCATGTTCAATCCCCTTGAGGCTAGAGTAGACTGCACGAAAATCAACAGTTAGAATCACGATGATGCTAGCAATAACTTAAAAGCACGACTGCGGTTGCATTTTAGGTAAAAACACAGAGAGCGAAACCCCATTTTATATACGCTCAATGTTTCATATCAATTTTGTTTTAATAAATGATTGGCAGCAATCGTTGTATCACAATATATAAATATATAAATGATACGTCGTTGTCTACGGCGAAATAAAGATACAAAATATGTCTAATATTCCTGAAGGATAACCAGCACATTAAAATACCTTTTCCATATGTCCGACATTTTCTAGTCCTTATTTGACCTCACCTTGGATAAAGAATGACTGGGATGATCGCATAATTGAAACCAATACTAATCTGAGTTGTTATTGAGATTGCATTGTGGATCCAATATGTTACTAAATGACCTCAGTTAAATGTGTTGGTTATAATGACAACGCACCAAATAGCATGTTTCAAACGTCAATAAAATGTAAGTAGGATATTTTATATTGTATAACGTACTTCACCTTCTTATTTCCTACAAAAAGGCAATGCTTGAATTTATCAAAGACAACATCAAATGAATTGGTTAAAAAGATGCATTCACTTGACGGTACAGGTTCTGTAGGGCTATGCTTTGAATAGAACTTTTAAAAAACTGACATAAATGGGATGTTTTCCATGGTAAGGTTACATTATTCAATACTAACTGTTGCTTTTGAGTTTCGGGAAAACATTAAAAACGTGTAATGTTTCATGTTTTTTAAAATATATTTCAGGAACTCCAGTTATATTTTATTTCAAGTATATGGTTTGATATAAATATGAATTTTATAATATACAAAAAGTTTGGCTTCAACCTATTGGGTTAGAATCTTGCCGACAAGCAATACATTTAAAGTTTAAATGGGCTTCTATGATAATTTACGACCAGTTTTCTATCATGATTTAATATTTATCTCATCAGATAAAAACTCAGCAAGCATTTTGATCAAACTGAATTTACCACTATAAAGGAAATTGATCAAGAATGTTAAACAGCAATCGCTTGGGGAATAGTTAAAATCATTTTTTAAAGCATTACAGACTACTACAGTGCTCTTAAATACATCAAGAATAAGCGACATTTTACATTAACTCCATAAATTTCAATTTGAAAAGACGTTTGCTTGAGAGGAAATACATTAAGTGGTGAGAGAATGGTCTGCAATTTAATGCATTATAAATACGTTATAATTAGATTGGCATATGAGTCGAATGTCCAACTAAATATTTTATATATTACGTTTCTTTTAGCAAGTTATTTCGTGCCCCGGTAGAACTGAACCAAGGACTGAATTTGATGTTTGTGTACTCCGATGTGGTGGAATACAACGTGGTGGGACACACCTCCGTAACGTTACTGCGTGTCATTCCTTTCAAAGTGGATTCTGCCACGGCCACTGACGAAGAAGGTGGAAACACTTACCACGTCCACCGCGAATTTGTACATCCTCACTATTTGCCTGTCAGCAAGTCTTATTTGGACACGGTCAACATTGCTATAAAAGGAGATTTGGGACAAAATATTCCATTCACCAAAGGAAAAGTCACGGTGAAACTCCATTTTCGAAAACGGTTCTCTCACGACTCGTAAGTCATGTATCCAGTGTACCGAGGGGTTGATCGACAGCGAGGACACGGTTTAGGAGATATGTTGAAATCAGCCTTTCGTTCGGTGGCCCCGGTGTTGAAACCGATGGTGACACGCGGATTGCACGCCTTGAAAGATGCGGCACTGACACAAGGCAAAGAATTTCTCCAAAATGTCATCATCGACAAACAAAACCCAAAAGAAGCTTTCTTGAGGGCAGGCAAAAATGTCTTGCTGCAAACGGGCAAAGACCTTTTGGACCGACGAGACACACCTATAAATGCCCTGCACGCTACCGAGTCAGGCATTCAGCAAGGACAAGGCAGAAAGAGACGAAGAAGAAAACACCCTTTCACCAGACTTTAAGCTAGAAAGGCAAAGAAAAGAAGAACCTTTCGAGACTTAGACGTTTTCGATTATTGAAACAGACGAAAAAAAATGACGCACCGAGAGTCTTGCGCTTGTTCCAAGTCGGAACTGGATTTCTTTGCCATGCCCCCTACCATGATGACGATACAAGAATCCCAATGGGTGGAATTTCATCCCGTCTCCTCTTTGACGGATTCCGCTCCCATCGAGTTTGAAATCAAAGGACAACCCGAAGATTACATCGATCTGAATAGCAGTTACCTGTATTTGAAAGTGAAAGTGATCAAAACGGACAACACCAATCCAGGAAGCGATGCTAGAGTAGCTCCTGTCAACAATTTCATGCATTCCTTGTTCAGCGAAGTGGACTTGTACTTGAATAACAAACTGGTCAGCAGCAGCATGGATACTTACCCATATCGTGCCTACTTGGAAAATCTCTTGACGTACGGAAAAGAAGCCAAGAATACTCATCTGGATGCTTGCGTGGTTTGGAAACCTGACACGGCAGGTGTAGGCACGTTTAGCGACACAGTCCTGACAGAAGATGACAATGCTCACAATGTGGGGTTTAACGACCGTCGTAAGAAAATTCTGCAAGGGCGAAGTTTAGAACTGATGGATCGTTTGCATTTGGACATGTGTTTACAAGAAACGTATTTGCTGAACGGGGTGGATATCCGTCCGAGACTGAATCGTAGCAGTGCCGCTTTCCATTTGATGGCCCATGCCAACGAATACAAAACTATCATTCAAGAAGCCCGACTTTACGTGCGTCGTGTGGAAGTGTTACCTAAAGTGGGAAACGACGTCAGTCAGACGTTGAGCAGAACGACCGCCAAGTATCCGATACGACGCGTAGAAGTGAAAACGTTCACCATTCCCGCTGGACAGCGATCTATGATCGAAGATCATCTGTTCCAAGGACAGTTACCCAAGCGTTTGATTGTTGGTATCGTCAGGAATTCAGCCTTCAACGGAACCCACGATCAAAATCCTTTTGAGTTTCAACATTACAATGTGTCCAAGATCGAAGTCAGTCGCGACGGCAAGACCTTGTGTACCCGACCCTTTGAGCCCAACTTTTGTGTCGCAAAGAATCATTTGAGATCGTACTTGTCCCTGTACGAAGCCACGGGACAGTTAGGAACCAACACCAGTCACGGTATTTCGTACGACGATTATGCAGGAGGCTATGTTTTGTGGGGTTTTGATTTCACTCCAGACCAAGGCAGCGACGAGGGACATTTCCACCCTATAAAATCGGGCCAGATTCGTGTGGAACTTCAGTTTGCAAATCCACCTCCAGATCACACAGTGAACGTCCTCCTGTATGCAGAATTCGACAATACCATAGAAATCAACAGTTTGAGAGAAGTCATTCTAGACTATTAGAAGCCATGGAAGACTGTTATCCCTCTTTGCCTAGTGGAGAAACTTTAGACATGAAATGTGAGGAGACCGTGGAAGGAGAATCCCAAGACAAAGACGAAAAGGACATCATGATCAAGTTGAGATGTCCAGAACAAGAACAGCAATTGGTCTCCTACTGTGCTACATACCTGGCAGACACAGTTACGATATGGATGAAGCATGATTACTATGAATGTCAAAACATCAGTCAAGAAGAAAAATTCAAAGAATATCTGGACGAAGCTTGGAGTCTGTTTAAAAAAGACGTGTTACGTTGGTGGTATAAAGACTTGCGTGAACATTTCTGTCCTCCATTAACGACTCAAGAAATCCATTACATCAAAGCCCTCTTTGACAAATTCAAAGAGAAAGTCGAGATAGAACTTGATCACTTATTATCAGCAAAAGAACATTTAGTGACTTATTTTGATCATGGTTTTTCTAGGAACGATGAGAAAGTAAATCGTTGATTTTGTGACTAGTATGCTTATTTTGTTGTCTTCAGCTAGGAAACGTTGTGTCCATAAATGACTCAATGACTTGCAACAGTGGAAATCACAATTTCATTCACAACGTTGCCAACCCTGTTTAAAGTAGAGTGTAAATTGAAAACATGTTTGGTATTTGAAAAAAAATGTTGGATGTTATATTGTTGGATTATTGTTAAAAAATGTTAGAGTTGTTGGTTAGTGTTAAGTGATTTTGAATAAAAAATGTTGTGTTTTGAAAAAAATGTCTTTGTCTTTTGTTTGACTATAAGAATGTTGATTCATGCACTTTGACTTCTCTCTATCTTTCTCATGACACTCATTAAACGTTGCGGATCGAAAACCGTGGAGGGATGTTTTCCTTCACGTCCGCGCTTTGACTTTAAGAACCGGGGTAGCCTCCAGTCTAACCATCCATTGTTGACTCATCCTTCTACGAAGATGTGCTCCAAACTAGCTAAGCTAAACGAAGCCTACGTGAATTTGCATAGGGTCAGACACAGTTTGATAACGAAGCCAGAAGAAATAGAGAACGTGAGAATGCTAAAAGTCACTGAAGACCTGATCGAAGAGCTCTTCAGAGAAGAAGTGAACAGGGAGAAAGAAGAATGGACAGAGAAGTACAGACTTCAGAGACAGCAGCAACAACAGCAGCAGCAGCAGCAGCAGCATCAACCTGAACCTGACAAAGGCTTTGTCGATTGTCGTATCGACACCAAAGAGTTCTTCTTCTCTTTCCGAAGAAGCAGACCTATCGCCAGAAAGTCCATCCTGAGAGGACGTAGCATTCTTAGAAACTAAAAGATTGCCATAGCAAACAAAAAAACCGCCCTTTTCAGGGCTACTCAATACTCTAGAAAAGAAATAACAATCCAATTGCCAATATGTGTAGGTAGAATAGTGTGTATATAAACACTGACTCTTTTATAGTGTGAGTGCTTGTGTTTGTGTATATGATTGTGTGCTTGTAAGTGCTCAAGTACGTTGGTGTGGATAGTATATTAAGATCAAGTTTTGTTTTGTTTTTTTTTTTTTTGTTTTTTTGTTTTTTTTGCTGCTTGACGTGTGGGGAGAGTAGATTCAGGGTTAGATTGCTTTGAGTATGTGGATAGTATATTGAAGTGATTAATGAACATTTTTAGAATAGTGGTGGGTAGTATAAAAAAGTGAGTGAGTGTTTCTTTTAGGTCCGCGTGTTCTTGGGTTATGATCTAGGTAATATCAATTTTGTGTCTTAGGGGATGTTTTCCTTCACGTCCGCGCTTTTAGTATAACTTAAAAACTAATTGTCAGTTGGGCTACCCATCGTCGACCTGTTAACAGCAAGACAATGAATACAATGATTGTGAAACTGCTAGAACTCCAGATGCACCTGGAATATGCCAGGCGCATAGTAAATGAACTGTCCGCGGAAGCTATCGTAGAAGAAGCAAGAATAAAGAAGGAAGAGGAGGAGAGAAGAGAGAGGGAAGAGGAGGAAAAGAAAATAGGAGAGAGGATGACTTACAAGATACCAGAGACAGAGGATTGGGGTGCTGAAGCGAATCATCCCGCCTCTGCACTCTCAAGACAAAAAGTAAAAAGAGACTGGAGTCGAAGATGTGTCTGTGGTGCCAGACCAGGAAGGTGCCAGCATTAGATAGGTGCATCTGAAGTTCTAAAACAAACAGCCCTTTTCAGGGCTACACAATACTCTAGAAAAGAAATAACCATCCATTTGCCAATGTGTGTAGGTAGAGTAGTGTGTATATAAACACTGACTCTGTGTGTGTGTGTGTGTGTGTGTGTGTGTGTGTGTGTGTTTGTAAGCGCTCAAGTACGTGTGTGGGGATAGTAAATTTGGGTTTAATTTTATTGCTTTGCGTGTGTGTGTGTGTGTGTGTGTGTGTGTGTGTGTGTGGAGAGTAGATTTGGGGTTAGTTTATTGCTGATTTAACTTATGTGGATAGTATATTATATGAAATGAGAAAAGTAGGGGGATGTTTTCCTTCACGGCCGCGCGTTTTAAGTGATAATCTAGGTAATATCAATTTTAAGTCTTAGGGGATGTTTTCCATCACGTCCGCGCTTTCAGTATAAGAACCCACAGAGTTTCATGTTCGAACCATTCTACGGAATAATAAAAACGAAGATGGTGGTTGCAAGTCAGTTGTTTAACAACTTGGTACATGTATACTATTGGATAATGGATGGTATCTATGTAGTGAAGAGACTAGAAAAAGAATGGAAGATAGCAGAGTACCTGTACTACGCTAAATGCCTAAACGTAGCAAAAGAAGTGATAGCAGGAATGATAGAAGAGGAGGAAAAGAGATTGAGAGGTATGATAAATCCCACCTATGTCAGAGTGGGAAGCCTAAAGGAAGCACTTGACAATGCAAGCAAAGTCAGGTGCTTTCTTGAAAATATGTCACATGGGACAGAGTGCTCTTTTGTGGAGAGAGGTCTGGACAGACTGAGGAAAGGAGAGGAGTTGATGAGAAAAGTGATGGAGGTAGAGGTCAAGAAGATTAAAGAGAGATGAAATAAAGAAAGAAAAGATCAGGAAAACAAAAAGAAAGAGGCAGAGTTTGAGCGGCTAAACAACAATTGGATCAAAGTTCAGGAAAAGTTCAGAGCCATGGGTCATCCTGACTGGATAACAGAGGAGGAGAAGAAGAAGAAGAAGAAGAAGAAGAAGAAGAAGAAGAAAGGAATAATGGAAAAAGTGAGATCTTGGTGGAAGAAGTGGAGGAAATAGAAGAAGAAGAAGAAACACAAAGGCTCTTTTCAGGGCTACTCCTATTTCTCGAAAAGAGAATGACTTTCAATTGCCTACCCCCGAATTATTATTTTATATATATGTGTGTGTGTGTGTGTGTGTGTGTGTGTGTATGTCTTCGCGCGTACGTTGTGTGTGTGTGTGTGTGTGTGTGTGTGTTATGTCCCTCTCCCCCTGTTCCCTTTCCATAGACCCATCAGGTCTGGACCCTGTTACAATTCCCCATGTTCAATTTCCCTTGTCGCTAGAGTTGCCCATGCTTTTTTCCCCATGTTCAATCCCCTTGAGGCTAGAGTGGCCCAAGACTTTTCTCTATGTTAAATTTCCCTTGAGGCTATAGTGGCCCAGGGTTTTTCTCCATGTTAAATTTCCATTGAGGCTATAGTGGCCCAGGGGGGTCTTGTAATGGTAATTTCCATTGAGGCTATAGTGGCCCCCTTTACTACTTATATCTGCATACTGCAAAGGGGGGGGGGGGTGTGATCGGAATAATGACTGATATTAATTACGATATTGCGTTTTATTATTACAACAATACTGGTAATTACCGGCAACAAGTGAATAAATATAATGAAAGTTTGGCTTATTTGGGGATCTTTTTGCAATTCGCATGTATGTTGGTGTTTTAGGTGGAATGTTCCTATTTTAATGTAATTTGTTCATAAATATTGCTAATTGAAATAGGTATTTCTAGTTTATAAATAGTATTTACAAAATGCAGAATGTATGTTTTAGTGGCGTTAACTACATGATACAAAGACAGAGACCGTTTGTCTGTCTGGAAATTGTCACCTGTATATGGATAAAATATAGGGATTGTTTCATTCCTCGTCTTAATGTTTTGCTATGTACGCAAAGTCTACCAAAACGTACAATCTGATGAAATATAACTATTTAAGATAACCTCACCTAGCCAATAATTTCAGGAATTTAAAGCTTTATTTTTCTCTGTATGATCCAGAGTTTCTAAACAAATAAATTCCTGATATATTTGAATGGATGATCTAAATATATATTTTATGATGAATCTATAATGTAGAAATATTTGTTTTTCATTTCTTCCTGGATGGCATTAAATGTTCTGCCATTAACTTATCTTCTCAAGTGATATTCGTCCACACTGATCAGTTGATATTCGTCCACACTGATCAGTTGATATTCGTCCACACTGATCTGGTACCTTTGAGATTTGAAAGAAGCAGATTGAGTGAATTAGAACAGACAATATTGTGATACCTGGTATATGGACTTGACATTTCCTTCCAAATACCAGTTTAAATTACCATTTAAATTGTTATAAATTTTATTTTATTATAATATCTCTTTCAGAGAAGGACGCTAAAATGATTGAAGAAATAATGACAAAGAAAGGTATTCTTAACTAAACTTCTCATAGTTTAAGCTCCATTGATACACAATATATCCCAATTAAGTTATGCAGACCTTTATATTATTTTTTCTTTAAGAATATAAGATAGTGTTCATATTAATGCACTTTACTATTTCTCTCGCTTCCTTGTACATAAAAGGGAAACGTATGGGGATTCACCTTCTGTATTCACGCTACCGTATTTATTATATCAGACAATGAACAATAATTTAACTATAAACTCTTCTTACGTCAGGAATATTGCCCCAAAAAAACTAATAAAAGATATAGGTTAAATGGATGATTGCATCAATACAAGGGCTCTGTCCATTCCTTTATGTCTGCTATGACATATAACTAATGTACTCACACTTTTCATTGAATATGCACAACAGCAAATTTCTGTTTTAAACGTAAGCTACTCCTTTAACTAATTTTTATATTCATTCTAGATTGGTAGAATATATTTCGACATTTCGGAGGTTCTTTTAGTAATGCATGATACTTGTTTCACGTAAGATTAATAGAGTCTCTTGCTGAGAATTAATGACTGTTTTAATCAGTTACTGCATGTATCAATGAAGCTGTTTGAACTTAACAGATTGATGACTGAAGATATTGAATGCTTTCCGCACGGTCGATACGTGCCTTGATAAATTGCTTTCATAGCCATTTATTCATTTCAATATCTCCTATTCGAGCTTTGTGATAAAATGAAACTCGTGGCAAAAATCAATTATTAATCCTAGTGCATGCCTACAAAACGATCAAATGTGCACTGCAAATGCAGTTATGTCAATGGTATATCGGCATGAATCAATCACAGGCTATTTCTAGAAAGACAGCTCTATGGCATCAGTAATATTGGACTTGAAAGTGTCACATTTGATAAGAGTGCTAGTACTCAAAATAGTGTTTTGAGTTATCTACTAAATCGATTTGTCATTCCTCGTCGTTTTGGTAAGCATATGCGTTCTGTCAGCAATTCCAGCATATACTCAAAGCATTCTGGTTAAGGCGAAATACAAGTTTGCCCTGTAAAAGAAATGTCTCGGCGATAAATCTAGCCCAAAATGCGCCCCACATCTCTCTCTCTTTCTCTCTCTCTCTCTCTCTCTCTCTCTCTCTCTCTCAAATAAATTGACTCTTAATTTTCTATGCAATTGTTCTCTATTCAAGGACGGGATAAATCTGGCAGCTAACTTTTTCCAGGTCAAGCCTTGATCATTTGCAAGAGGCTGCATTTTCCGTTAACTGACAAGCAGTTGAGTTTGTATTTTGATTTCCTCCAGATTTTTTTTAAACGTTTCAGTACAGATATTTAAATATGATTATTCTGGATTTCTTTCAGAATTAATTTGTAAAGAAGGTTCTTTAGAATAATTTTGATAGGCTCATGATACGTTGGTTCTGGCAACACTTTAAACGAAATTGTTTCTTGGCGAGAGCTTTATAAAACAATCAGTCTTAAGCATACCAATCTCATCTCGTTTTCATTTTGTTTAGTGTTTGTTTTCCGCTACATGTAGTGTTACCTGTTTATCACTTGCATTGCTAATAGCTCAATTTCATCTACTGTTCAGCTAAGATATAGACTTCGAGGGACTTACAATGGTGAATAAACATGTGATCAGAAGAAATGAAAACTATGTTTCCTTTCCATTTTTGTAAGTCCTAATCCATGTTACTTAAAGGACGCTGAGATTTCGTTTGACTTATTTTGATCTCTACCTTCTTAGAACTCCATTTCATTTAAGCTTCTTCCAGATCATTTTAATACAAGAACACAAAAGAAATTCATGTATAACTACGTTATCTTGATCTATTGTCAACATCGGATTTGTTGATATAAGAGTTGTAGAATACTTAAATTAATATTAAATTTTTGGCTGACAATAAAAGCAAAAATATATATGATCTCAAATGGGTAATGATTTAATATCGAATTTATGAAACTCGTTGAATAATGTCCAGCTTTTGCTCGCGAAAGCTAGCAAAAGATGGACATTATTCGACGGGTTTCATAAATTTAATATTAAATAATTACCTAATTGATATTATTTTTATCACATAGTTGTTATTTCAGAGGAAGTTATTTAAAGAGAAATAATAAAGAATAATTTCGTTCATTCTGACAGACGATGCACCTTTCATTTGTTGTGCATAAAAGATAGTCCCAAACAAAGTTGAACTGGTATTAACGTTTCAACGTAGATTATGTTTTTCTTACAGACTACAATTCACAGAACAAGCGTCCTTTCAAATAAACAGAACACTTTACACAGACAAAATCATTTTTTTTTCAACACAGAATGTCCATTTTGCATGTTGTCTTTATTGTTTGATGCAGTACCCGTTATTGTGCAGTAGACGATCCATATTTACATAAACTAAAGTGTCAGTTTCACAACCAAAACATTACATTGTTGCAATACTCATTCAGAAATTTCCATATCGACTGTAATGTATTTGTGACCGGATATTTGCAGTACTAGATCTGGAACAGAAGACTAAAGAATATGTAAATAAATTTATTTTGAGTCGGAACTGCGTCACTTATTTACCTCGGAGTCCGGTTATGTCCACATTCTTCTGCAACGAGAGGTGAGTTTATTTACGTCAGTTAATTAACATTTAAAACAGGCTTGTCAAAACTATCTTGATGTTTTGCTGTTTGGCAAGACCTGAGATCTGAATCGTGCAGTTTTCTAAACTGTGTACTTCAGGTGTTATTTTAAATAGTGTTTATTGCATTATTTGATAAGTATTCCATTAATATTCTTTTCAAAGAAATGATAATCGAATGACAAAGAAACGTTGAATTTCCTTACTTACACCTCATGAATACTATGTATAGCCTGATTTCGTCCTGACATTTTGAGTTTTCTTTTGTTTAAGCTAAGATAGATTTTTTTGTAATTACCGCGCTTGCATTATATCCTTTTCCAGTGCAGATAGTAAGGAAAGAATGTCAACACAATCTCTTCCAAATTAGGGTTGCCGTAGTAATACGCATGTTGCCTGGAAAAGATAAGATGGAGGTATTTGATAAACATTTCTTTTTCTTCGTAATGAAGAAGATATATTGATTAAATCTCTTTCCTGTCTGGTATGTCTATAAATAAATGGTAGCTATTTTTGCAGCATTTTATTCAAAAGAATAAACCAAAAACGATTTTCTGTACATTTCAGATTGGTGCAATATATTTACAACAAAAACACATCCATTTCAAAGCAAAGATTAGATAATGCAGATTTTGGGTAAAATTTAAATTCAGCTTAAGTTATTCTTCGCATCGACCAAGAATGACGTTATCTTTTATAACATCTCCAATCTGTCGGTGCACGCACTAATGCACGGTTTTTAAAGTGCAATATGTTTAAATTAGCCCTTCCAATGTTTTGCACTAATAAAATGGAAAGTAATTTATTGCGGACATTAAATACTTTATGACGACAAACTAGGCACTGCTAATGTATATATTTCATTCAACGAATCACTAGGTTCCTTTAAATGAAATCAGACAGAACGAAATATGATTTCTGAAGAACAATCTCTACCATGCTATATCCCAAATATGATAAGAAATATTGAAAACAGGCGAAGAAAGTGTGTCTCCACAACTAATAGATAGATATGGGATAAGCCGTTGAACTTTTTCTGATGATCTGTGAGAGTATTAAACACGTGGTCCATTGACAAATCAGAATATTGTCATTTGCATCAGTATAATCTATATGTTTTCGTCCACACAAAATCGATAAAATTTCGTTATCGTCCGATTATGCAGCATTAAATTATTTTTTCTCCAAATATTTCTTTCAATAATGCACACATTTGTTTTCTCTGTATGCCCTATTTCATGTCATTTAAAGAGGCTTGGTTTGAATTATTTGATCCGAACACCGAGTACCCTCTATATTCTATTTGAGAACGTAGCTGTACAAATGTTCAGATGTGATAAAAACATCATTTTTTTCTGTATTAATTTTATAGGTATGGTCCCTTTAAAACAACTTTTAAAAAAAATTCGATCATTTATAACCTTTTGGCTTCACAGATAATGCAGTCTGCGCAGTGTGTGTCTCTTTAGTATTTGCTCATATATGGCTGAATTGAACAAATCATAGAGTTAAATCCGTACAATTAAATTCAGCACCAGAAACAACTGAACAAACATGGTTGCCACTCCAATGCAGCACATTCATTCTGACCCATCTACATGTACATGTGTAATCAGAAGGGCCTATTCTGAATAATTAGCTGGATATTCATGAGCTATTTGAAAGACATTCAGTTTCGCTTAACTGCTTTAAAAGATCACATTGTATAAAAACAATACATACTAATGCTCTAAAAACATCATGGACATGGCCTCTAAGCAATATGTCAAGAGGAAATTGAGTAAAAGACTTATTTCTACCTATGAAGCTGCGTAATGACAAACGCAATAGATGATCACAAATCTTTCTCATATCGTTGGGCTCCGAGGCGGGTGGGAGTATGAGATCAGGTATGCAGGTCATGAAAATCATTTGGAAGAATGAAAAAACATAATGAATATGACCATGATAACACATTCAGGACAGAAAACAAAGTCAAATGTTTCATTACAAAGACAAACATAAAAAAGAAATGCTTTCTAAAAATTCTGACCTTTTCTCCTGCTGCAACTGAGCTGCTGACCTAAGGGGGAAATTGTCCTCCTTCCATTGAGCTATGTGTTCTGCATTGGAGGCTCCAGCCGTTTTGAAAATCACTCCCTTAACCATCGTTTAATGGTCGTCCTTTCCGGGAATAAAATTAAATCTGCCTTTCCATCAGGACCATCCCCCTCCCAACCAAAAGAAACTTTATATCTATGGACCATGAATGCCCATCTATTTGATAAAATGAAGTGACTACACATGTATTTCTTTAATATCATCAAAAGCAATTATCATAAATCATATGGGAACAGTACTGGTTTGATTTCACTATTGCTGTTGGTCTTGAAAGATATCTTTAAATGAATGTAGTCAAGTTGTTTTAATATATTCTAAACTTTCTCCATTACTACCTGCACTATATCAGAATAGAACATCAAGCTCATACCAATCCAAATGAGAGGATCGTTGAGGTATGCCCTTTCCACCGCTTGTTCCGTGCTGAATTATCTTCACATCAGCATTAATGGCACACAGACATATACTTAAAGACCACAAAAGAATCGTGACACGCTGGCTATGATGTATTTTCTAATTTGAGAAAGAAAAACATTTTAAAAAATCAATAAATAGTGTAGGACCTGGTCTGAAATGACCAGGAATAATTCAAAGAGCGACTGGAAAGAAAAATTGTTCCGAATCAGACAAAGTGACTGCGAGTTTTGTCATTGAATCTGATGATGAGAAACAAAGTCTAACGGTGATATCTCCCGTGCGAGATAAAGCAGTTCTTAATGCAAATTTCAGGATAACAGTCTTCTTCGAGCCATGAGATGGGTGGATATCCCTGCTATGTCCATACATATCTCTCAACTAGTCAAGATGTGTTGTGCTATAGAGATCTTGATGGTTGCAGTGAGACCGATATGTTAAAAATTTGTCAGCAGTGGCACACAAATGAAAGGAATGAATGTTCGCCATAACATCCAATTGATTCCAAAAAAGATTGCGTTTTACTTTTAGACAACGCCTCTTTCTCGACATCGATCAAAACCGGATTCTTTAATATCGCTCTTGACTTATACATTCTTAATCGTTGCTGTCAGAAATATGTCCAAAACCAATGACTTCTGCAGGAGGAATCTAATTTGCCCTAGATGAAGAAGCGAAGGTCAGGATGGATTGTACTTTACTGAGAAACTCTCCTCCTAATTGTCAGTGAAACTACTCCTTGTACTTTAGAGGATGGTCTACATGGAACTCGAGCAAATCAAACTCGTAATACAAGATAATAGCCTTATATGTCCCCGTGATAGAAGATAATAGCCTTATATGTCCCCGTGATACAAGATACTAGCCTTATATGTCCCCGTGATACAAGATAATAGACTTATATGTCCCCGTGATACAAGATAATAGCCCTATATGTCCCCGTGTTCCAACGCAAGGGTCTTAAAACTAGCAACAGAAAATATCGAAAATCAGCAAGTTTTGTCAAATTCACAATAATGCCAAGTAATTGCAAGAAGCATTATTTAGTATTTTGCAATTCCAGTGAATAATTAAAATAAATAAATCCGCCCCAATTAATAACTGAGCAAGTCAATAAGTCTGTTACCATTTCGAATGTTAAGGTAGGAAGTAATTTTTTTCAAGTAAACAGCATTGATATACAAAGCTTAGACACAAAAGTATACATATATGTAGATCGGTTTCCTTTCTAAATGTTTGAAATTTCTCAACATGTTTAGGAATTTCTAAATGACAAACAAGACTCAAATCAAATAAACAAGCTTACATCCAATAATAATGATCTGAATATTTAATTTATAAATATAGAGAAATGTTAGCTACGTAGCATGATGTTTACAAAATATATCACTATCAGGTAGATCATTAACTTGTTTTTCTACAAAGGTGAATTACAAAATGCGTATATATATATATATATATATATATATATATATATATATATATATATATATATATATATATATGAAAAGACGCACTGCATCTTCTTGTATGTCTTGCGTGGCAACCCAGGGGAGGTAACCTATTTTTCAGGTCAACATTGTGATTAATGAAGCAAGTTATAGTGCATACATTTTTACATTTTATAAAATGGCAGTTAGATCCGCTCATATGGTGTAAGGTTTCTTATTTCTTCAGTATATCGCGTGTAGCTCTGAAATGAGAAACGCAATAAATGTCTCGTTCCTGGTCTCCGATGATAATAGGGAGTGACGAATATTTTAATATGCCATGTAGACAGAAACGAAAAAAAAAAATTAAACAATCGTGTACGACCTAATCTTCAAAGGCGCAAGAACGATTCCGGTTCCGCTATGTAATTATTATGTACTGTATAACATACGCAGTGGTCGTAATGTTCACATAAGTATGTGTGCTGTTTTCGGTTATGACGTTAGCTCGATGAAGATAGTGGTTGTCTCCGATTGATGGACCAAAGCTTCGAGACCAACGGGCCTGCAGTAAATAAGGGGGCTCCTGAGAGATTCGTCGGCAATTTATCTTCTGTTTTCGTGAATTTATCAGTATCAGTATTTGAGTGAAAATCATGTCTCTATGTGTACACATCCTACTTGTAGATCAAATCTTATCCGTATTTAAGCAAGTTTCTATACTTTAGTCACCTTTGGTGAATATGATTACATATTCAAAGTTGTATAAGTCTATAATTTGATCAACCGGAGTGATAGATTAACCAATTGATTATTTTATTTAAATTCTAAACATTGTTCATCCAAGATGACACATCCATAAGCCATTCTTATTTGTTTATAATTTCCATTCCTTAATGCTTTTTTATTTACATGTTATGAGTCGTTCTAGTAAGGAACGGTTTCGTTCTCCTTCTATCTAATGCTTAATTTATTGTGCATCATTTTGTTAAATCCATTGTTGGAATTTATGCGCACGAGTTTCATTATTATTAATAAACATCACAGTCCCGAAGTTGCTTCAAGTCATAATCTAATCCCAAACCAGATCATTTTGTTACAATACAAATAATTTTGCCAGAGTAGGCAATACCAACTTCTAAAACTACGATAAATTAATAATAAAATTAAATTTACCTTTCAGATCAACAATGTGAAAATGGCCACGTGGAGCTAGCAGTCGTTTTATATACGCACATTTGAAATTAGGTTAAGCAATGTACACTCTAACTCAAATTACAGTCAATAATTATACGCGAAATATTATAGGTAAATGTTCTAAACAATAACAAAGATGCCCAAGGTCTTTTTAAATACTTCCTGCGGGTTGGAGTTCGCAGTTGTAGAATAGGTTCGATGTGTACTGTCTGCATGCCGTTCGAGGCGACTGAGTATAGGCAACCTGTTGACATGGGTTGCTACCCGTGTCAAGACAGGAAAGGATCCTTCCTAGTAGATGAGTAACCGAGAAATCTATGAGTGGCTCAGCTATCCAACAAACTACGTTGTCCTCCTTTTTCTTACTAGACGGGCAGTTGAGATGAACCCAGTCTCGACAAATCGTCTTATCACGTTGAGCCCTTGGAAATGTTCGTAAGTTGCTTTACTCACTTTAACTTTTTCCTTTGTATTCCACTTGATACCACCGCTTTCCCTTCATATTCCCCTTTCGTTTTCCGTCTCAGAAGACTTCATAGAAGGTGGTGGCTTAAAGAGTCAGTCGAGAAGTATATTTACCTGCTTAGAGTCCTGTTGTGCCCCTGACACTTTCAAACCACTCCATACTGTGTAAGCTGTCACCACACCAAATATAAGGACTGCAAACCCGGAATAAGAAGATATTCAAAGCATGACGCTCATCTCAAATATCCCCTTTCCAAAGACCAGAAAGATAGCCGAATCTAGAACCTACGGACATGGCCCAACGTTCTCAATTATAGTAAAGATCAACCCAAAGATAACAAAGGATCCACAAACCTAAACAAGTCTACCCGATGTAACAACATTTTCAGATATTCCACATCATAAGACTCTGAAAAGCACAGTTCCTACACAGAGAACATTTAATAATGTCCCAACATCAAGCAAAAATAAACAGTACTCTAGCATTCAGCACAGAGGATATGATGACCCTAAAAGCTGCATAAGAGGGTAGGCGACTTTGTGGATATGGATGCAGGGAAAACTGATCCCCGTTCTCAAGGAGGCACAAAGTCTACGAATAAATATTTTAACCCCGTAGTTTCTCCTGGTGAATAAGTTCAAAATCTAAGCCAATTGCTTTACATATCTACTTTTAATTTATAATGAAGAACACCATCGGACTTTGTAATTGACGAGGACTTCAAACCAACTACAATGATAATCTTCTGCTTTTAAGCCAACATGATCCCGCAGTGCTATGTCTTCAGAAAACCCTTTTATTTAAAAGATATGGACAACATCACGCTTTTTATTAAAAGATATGGACAACATCACGCTTAAAGATTACTCCTTTTATCACCTACTCAAAAATGTTAATAGGACCTCAGAAATAGCCTCCGTTGTTGTGAACAATAATGCAGCTCATAATCCCATTCCTTTAAATACAAATTTACAAGAAATTGATGCTAGCGTCACTCTTGATCGAGTGATTACTTTTTGTTCCATTTATACACTATCAAACAACAACTTGCAACTAAATGCATTACGTATCATCGATCAAAGGCTGCCTTCCCCGTTTGTTCTACTCGGAGATTTCAGTGATCATAAACTCTCATGCTGATAGATAATGTCAGACGCAAAAAGGTACCATATTTCATTTCCAGACATAATTTGTGTCTATATAACACCAAGTCGCCGACATATTTACATCCGTGAACGGATATATAGGTCTGAACATTTGTTCTCCTTCTATACTTTCGAATTATGATTGGAATGTCGCTTCCCTATCTCTCTAAACATCGTTAACTCTACCATCGATGAAGTAGTGCCACACTAAAATTTAAAGAAGGGCAGACTGGAACAAGTTAGAACCACCTTGTAAAACTAGACTTAATATAGATATATTTTAAGATCAGTGATCCTGTTCCACTCTTTAAATCTATGTTACTCGTGTTTGCCGAAGAATCCATTCCACAGTCCTCACCTAGCCATAAAAGAATGCAAAACCATGGTTTACTAAAGGCTGTGAAGAAACCAATCGACAACGCTAAGTAGCAATGAAAAATGTGACAATCGTCCAGTGTACGAAACTTTAAGTAGAACCTGACATCGTGGGCTAAAGCTAGCCGGAAAATTAAACAATGTAAGAGAGCATTACGAAACAATGTCTCTACTTTAAACTCCCGTTCCTCAAATGGAAAATATGGGACACGATCCGCAAAATAAATGGCAAGGGAAAGAACCACTCTTTCCGACATCTCAAATTATTCAATAAAATCTTCAATTCCAAACATTACATAGCAAATGCACTTTTATCAAAAATTCATTTCCATCTAAATATTCAGCAGCTTTTCGAAGGTTAAAAAGTCGAAAAGAGAATATACCTGGGTTCGAATAGTCCTGTATGTAAAACGATGGAACCAATGATCAATTCAAGGCTTCTTTGCCACATGGAAGCTAATAATTTAATACCTCATTTCGAAAGTGGCTTCCGATATGGCCATAGTACCAATGGTCACATGATACGTTTACCCTCGATGCTTTTATCAAAAAAGCTCTTGTTGTAACTGTTTTCTTCGATTTGGAAGAAAGGTCTACAATACAACATGAAAGTACAGAATAATGAAAAACGAACTTGATTTGAATCTATAAGGCCATCTACCCACTTGTATATCGGACATTTCTTTCAAACAGAATTTAAGATACGTGTGGTCTCCACCATTTCTGATATGTACGAGCAAGGCATAGGTATGGCACAGGGCAATATTGAATATGTTACGCTTCTGACATCGCAATTATTAGCAGTACCAAGTGTTTGGTTCCTGGTGTGGACTCCTCCCTATATATTGACGATATCCTTATGTGTTATGGAGCAAAACACATGCATGCAATTGAAAGGCAATTGCAACAAAATATAAACAGATTCCAAATTGGGCCACTAACAATGGTTTTAAAGTCTCAAAATCAAAAGTGGTATACATGCATCACTGTCAGCTTTGAAGACAACATGATGATCCTGAACTATTGATGTAGGCAACACCTGTACTGAATACCTGTACGGAATACCTTTACCGGTTGTTGAATCCTAAACTATCGCTGTAGGGAACACCTGTACTGAATACCTCTATACGGAATACCTTTACCGGTTGTTGAATCCTAAACTATCGCTGTAGGGAACACCTGTACTGAATACCTGTACGGAATACCTTTACCGGTTCTTGAATCCTAAACTATCGCTGTAGGGAACACCTGTACTGAATACCTGTACGGAATACCTTTACCGGTTCTTGAATCCTAAACTATCGCTGTAGGGAACACCTGTACTGAATACCTCTATACGGAATACCTTTACCGGTTGTTGAATCCTAAACTATCGCTGTAGGGAACACCTGTACTGAATACCTCTATACGGAATACCTTTACCGGTTGTTGAATCCTAAACTATCGCTGTAGGGAACACCTGTACTGAATACCTGTACGGAATACCTTTACCGGTTGTTAAATAATAAACTATCGCTGTAGGAAACACCTGTACTGAATACCTGTACGGAATACCTTTACCGGTTGTTGAATCCTAAACTATCGCTGTACGGAACACCTGTACTGAATACCTATACGGAATACCTATACCGGTTGTTGAATCCTAAACTATCGCTGTAGGGAACACCTGTACTGAATACCTGTACGGAATACCTTTACCGGTTGTTTGGGAAACAATGATCGTAGGTATTGTCTTCCACAGAAAACTAGTTTTCATTCCACACATTAAGAAATTGAAAACTAAATGCTTGAAAGCTCTTGATTTATTCAAAGTAGTAGCGTACACTGTCTTAGTGCTGACAGAAAAGTCGTTCTTAACATCTATAGAACCTTTCTTAGATTTAAAATGGACTATGGTTGTGGTTTTAATGGTTCAGCCAGAAAGTCGTACATAAAGATGTTTGACTCAATTCACCATCAAGTAATACGTCATGCTTTGGGATAATCTAGGACATCCCCATGTGAAAGTCTTTTGGCTGAATTGAATGACTCACTCATCATATAGAAAAGAAACATTATCTGCACAGTATGCCCTAATATTAAGATTCAACCCTTGAAACCTTGCTTTTGTGTCTGTTTTCCAACCGAAACACAGATCATGATATCTGCATGAAGGATCTTAACCAATATGACTGCTCATACTTTCTGTAAAACAATATGATGTGCTGTTGGCTGTCTAGTCACATTCTTAGTAAGGGTCATCAAAGGACAAATCAAGCAGCCAAGGCTACACTTCACGCTCGACTTCAAAAATATTATAGCACGTCAGTAGTACTTGGCAAAATATGTGGAAAGAAATCCTCACAAACAAATATCAAAGCATCAAACCCACCACTGGGAGTGGCATCCCTCACGTAGAAAATAACGAAGATGAGGTCGTATTGATACGATTGGTGATGAAACACATATACCTGTTTCATGCATACCTACCAAAGGGTGCCTTGACCTGATGGCATATTCAAGCAGTAAAACATGTTTAGGTCGTGCGTTCTAGTTATATACTGTAAGACTGGATATTGCTTCTTAAGGTGAACTCAGGTAGAAACGTTAAGATGCTTTATCACCAGTAAAACTCTTGGACCTTTTAATGAAATGCGGTTTATTTCATAAATTGTGATTTTATGTTTTAAGGAGTTTGGATTCTTTTGCATGTCTGTTTAATTTATATGCATCTTAAAGAACGTAAGTATAAGATTTTCGTGCCTCATCTTCAAGATTTTAGAAAGGCATTATTTTTTAATTTTCTATATTTGCATTTGTAGAACTGTATTTTAGATCATCTCTGTAAGACACGCATTGTGACGTAAAACACAACTACATGCATATGGCATGCATATTTAATTAGTGAGCTGTATTTTATTTTTTCATTACATGCAATTGTAATGTAACAATGTACGTTGGACTTGACCTTGTCCAAAATTGAATTCATTCCTGCTTGATCAAAATTGACCTTTTATTTTATTCCTTGTAAGCAACTAATACATAGCTAAATTATTCTCTATATGTATGGGCTTGAAATCATTATTATTATTAATAAAAGACGTCAAGATGTTTATTTGGGCCAAGGTTTAGGATTTACCTACGCGAATCATACATAATCCAGGTTATTGTTTTGTAAACATCAGGACCATTCTAAAAGGTTATTTTCCATTAGATAATGTTTTTTTCTAATGGAAAATGCTAATTTTGACCTGAGGTCAAGTAGAGAACTATATATAGTGTAACTGGGATTATTTTATAAGTTGCTTTAAGACCTAGAACCTTGAAATTTATATTATGTTTTCTCTAGAATTCTGCAAATTATTCAATTCAAGTGATTATTTTCTGTGGAAATACTCTGATAAAATTATCGGAAACGACATTCACTAGAATTTAAAGTGAATGCAAACCTCGAATTATCTTACTGTGATTCTAAAGAAAGACTGTTGGCACATCAACACTCTAATTAGCTATAACAGACACATTATCGACTTCATTATTTATTTATTTATTTATTTTGTTGGATTTTTCCAGGACTTTAAATTACTAGGACTTGTGTTTGTCAGATGGATGTAATATATTCGACTGTTTGTAAAGTCAAGACAAATCAGTCTAGACTTAAATTGATGACAAAAGATCTTGAAAGGCTTTATTGTCCTCAATGCACAGCTAAGTAAATTGCTTCTACAGTGAAAGATTAACATTCTCGAATGCAGTTATCAACAAGAGTCAATCATAGGCCATACGACGAAACGTCTGGATTCCTTTTGAATGCATGGATATGTGAACGACAAATAATTTCTTTAATTGTATAATACTTTTTCAGGGTTAATGCGATTATTGTCTAATAAACTGACACATAAATTTAGTTGCGAGGAGAATAAAAATTGGATAAATCAATCTATGCGAAAAACAATGACTAAAGCCCTTGAATATTTTAGGTTGGTCGACGCATATACCCTTATATATTATCTCAGCGATAAATTGAAATTCTCAGAACGTTTTGCTCAGTGAATCATTACGACTAAATTAAACTTTAAACGCTGAGGAGCTTTTATTTACCAAAGAGAATGCATCACAGTATGCATCACAGTATGCATTATCACAGTATGCATCACAGTATGCATCATCACAGTATGCATCATCACAGTATGCATCACAGTATGCATCACAGTATGCATCATCACAGTATGCATCATCACAGTATGCATCACAGTATGCATCATCACAGTATGCATCATTACAGTATGCATCACAGTATGCATCATCACAGTATGCATCACAGTATGCATCATCAAATTATGCATCATCAAAGTATGCATCATCACATTATGCATCACAGTATGCATCACAGTATACATCACAGTATGCATCACAGTATGCATCACAGTATACATCACAGTATGCATCACAGTATGCATCATCACAGTATGCATCACATTATGCATCATCACAGTATGCATCATCACAGTATGCATCACAGCATGCATCACAGTATGCATCACAGTATACATCACAGTATGCATCACAGTATACATCACAGTATGCATCACAGTATGCATCATCACAGTATGCATCATCACAGTATGCATCACAGTATGCATCATCACAGTATGCATCACAGTATGCATCATCACATTATGCATCACAGGATGCATCATCACAGCATGCATCATCACAGTATGCATCACAGTATGCATCGCCGTATACATCACAGTATGCATCATAGTATGCAACACAGCATGCATCATCACAGTATGCATCACAGTATGCATCACAGTATGCATCACAGTATGCAACACAGTATGCAACACAGCATGCATCATCACAGTATGCATCACAGTATGCATCACAGTATGCATCATCACAGTATGCATCACAGTATGCATCATCACAGTATGCATCACAGTATGCATCATCACAGTATGCATCACAGTATGCATCATCACAGTATGCATCACAGTATGCATCATCATAGCATGTATCATCACAGTATGCATCATCAAAGTATGCATCACAGCATGCATCATAGCATCACAGTATGCATCATCACAGTATGCATCACAGTATGCATCATTACAGTTTGCATCACAGTATGCATCACAGTATGCATCATCACAGCATGCATCATCACAGTATGCATCATCACAGTATGCATCACAGAATGCATCACAGCATCACAGTATGCATCATCACAGTATGCATCACAGCATCACAGTATGCATCATCACAGTATGCAGCACAGTAAGCATCATCACAGTATGCATCACAGAAGCAACTATAGATCAAACACTAGCCATCAATGAATCAAGGCATTGTTAAATATGTTTTCCAGAAACATTGCACCTTGGCGTGGCTAATGATAAAAACTGGAAATATTATTAACAAATCCAGACGGTATGTCTTTCACACTCTAGGTGTATGGAATAACAAATTCTGACGGTATGTCTTTCACACTCTAGGTGTATGGAATAAAACACGTGACGTGAGTGTGCTTGGCGATTTTGTCATTTGATAAAGTACTGTCTTCCTGTTTCATTGACACAGTGTATATAGATACCAAACGTTGAGGCTGGTTACAAAGACTATAGATAATAAATCGTAGATGGAGTTACAGAGAATTTTACTTCAGCAATTTATGGCTTATTTTCTTTGCATCCACGTCCAAATGCGTACATAATCGTTTTTTTTTAATCTTCAAATTATCCTAATTCAGCTCCTTGGCGTGGATAATGCTACCGATGCTCAAACAAAATGAAAAGATTGATGTATATGTATTTTCATAGGTATTTGTATAGGTATTTGTATAGGTATTTTCATAGGTATTTGTATAAGTATTTGTATAGGCATTTCTATAGGCATTTGCATAGGTATTTGCATAGGTATTTGTATAAGTATTTGTATAGAAATTTGTACAGGCATTTGCATAGGTATTTGTATAGGTATTTGTATAGGTATTTGCATAGGTATTTGTATAGGAATTTGTATAGGTATTTGTTAAGGTATTTGTATAAGTATTTGTATAGGTATTTGCATAGGTATTTGTACAGGTATTTGTACAAGTATTTGTATAGGTATTTGCATAGGTATTTGTACAGGAATTTGTATAAGTATTTGTATAGGAATTTGTATAGGAATTTGTATAGGTATTTGTATAGGTATTTGTATAGCAATTTGTATAAGTATTTTTATAGGTATTTGTATAGGTATTTGTATAGGTATTTCTATAGGTATTTCTATAAGTATTTGTATAGGAATTTGCATAGGTATTTGCATAGGTATTTGTATAGGTATTTGTATAAGTATTTGTATAAGAATTTGTATATGTATTTGTATATGTATTTGTTTAGGTATTTGCAAAGGTATTTGTATATGTATTTGTATAGATATTTGTATAGGTATTTGTATAGGTATTTGTATAGTTATTTGTATATGTATTTATATATGTATTTGCATAGGTATTTGTATAGGTATTTGTATAAATATTTGTATAGGAATTTGCAAAGGTATTTGCATATGTATTTGTAAAAGTATTTGTATAGGAATTTGTATAGGCATTTGCATAGGTATCTGTATAAGTATTTGTATAGGTATTTGCATAGGTATTTGTGTAAGTATTTGTATAGGAATTTGTATAGGTATCTGTATAGGTATTTGCATAGGTATTTGTATAGGTATTTGTATAGATATTTGTATAAGTATTTGTATAGGAATTTGTATAGGTATTCGTATAGGAATTTCTATAAGTATTTGTATAGGTATTTGTATAGGAATTTGTATAGGTATCTGTATAGGTATTTGCATAGGTATTTGTATAGGTATTTGTATAGGTATTTGTATAGGAATTTGTATAGGTATTTGTATAGGAATTTGTATAGGAATTTCTATAAGTATTTGTATAGGTATTTGTATAGGAATTTGTATAGCTGTTTGTATAGCTGTTTGTATAGATATGTGTATAGATATTTGTATAAGTATTTGTGTAGGAAATTTGTATAGGTATTTGTATAGGTATTTGTATAGGTATTTGTATAAGTATTTGTACTTCCACCAAACTATCCATATTTTCTTTACGTGTTTTTGGCGAATCGGAATACCTGCTATGACACTCTACCCAATAGTACTGTATAAACCTAATGAAGAGAAACCATGCAGATGCATAGATATTTGGCAAGTTGTGAGATATGTGGTCTTGCGTTGATTCGAGTAAATTTTATGTATAAAACGGACACGTTGGGCTTTCTAATTTACAACTGAAGTTGCATAGAAGTCTTTGGAAATTTGGGGTAAACTTATGACTTCTAGCGGGAGTCGCGTCAGGGTTTCACAACCACTCGGTCAAGTTGATGCTATTTAAACCAGACTATTACTTTGTTCTTTGGTATTGGTATTTCTAAAATGTAAAATGCAGAATTGATTGCCAAACAATTTCAAGGAATGCAGCCATATATCCTCCAGTGGTTATGGTATAATAAATGAACGATTTGATGATCTCAGTGATTTTACTCGATGCGATGATGTATCATCGTTTTGTAATTGTGCCTTTGCTACACTGGATGTATGTAGGTAAAGTGACCACTAACTGACCTGCTCAAATCGAGATCGAGTAGTAAACGCAACAAGAAAGTCGGAAGTAGGTTACTTAAGTGCATTCCATAATGAAGTAATCATACCGTGTTTAAGTTACATCCATTATTAATGAAGTGAAAACGGTTTCAGATGCCTAACATTAAAATAATATGAATGCCCTTCAGCAACTACTTAAATAACGTGCACGCTTTATGGAACATCAATTCCAATAGTAGTGGAAGCTAAGTTTGCGAATTGCCACTCAGAATATATCTCATACTCTAAATATTGTCCTCGAGGAGGTCGAACGCGTCAAACAGGAAAAGGGTATGAGCTTTCCCGTAGCCAGGAAATTTATGGAAGCCACAGTTTTACTGAACACAGCTGGCAGGTATTACGTCTGCGCAGATAAAATATATAATAAATCCTCCATAAATAGTTCCTGTGCCTAGACGTACATTGCTTGGCTACAAAGTCAGCCAAATTGACAGCTTAACGTCAATAAAATCCATGCTAGCAGCTATCCAAAACGACAGCGACATAAATAACTCAAATAATCAAGTCATATAATAGGTTTGGAGAGTCTAGACAGTATGTATACTGGAACGCCCTCTGGTATCGCACAGGTGAAATCTCTCTAAAGCCCCGCACTTCCACCACTTTCGTAAATATGTCGGACATCATAATTGCTGAGAGGTAAATATAAATAAAGATAAAAGAAATCATTCCTGTAAAAAATATTATCCTATAGCTGTCCGCATTCAAGAGACCGCTTTAAATAAAAACGATAGAATTAATATTACAAACTACAGAGCGTGTAGCAGGTTTTCATCAAAAATAGCAAATCTCCTCACAGCCAACGGAACACTACCTCCAGGATGTAGCAGTTCGTGTATCACTACCTGACTTTCTTTCACTTTGCTTAATATATCTTCGGCTGAAACTTCTGTTATCTTTGGTTATTTAGGATATTAGTTTTTCACTTGGAAATTCCTAATTTTGTTGGCATTTTTGGGTGTTTAGAGAGGTGAATGACCTACATCCTGGATCTATTATTGTGTCTTAGTTTGGTATATAATGTTTTTTACTTATTTATTTATGCCCTAACATCTGAAGCTGAATCAGTTTTTTTGTTGAGCTCTATTCATATTTGGGTGGAGTGGATTCATTTATTTAAAATATTTGGAAATACAATATGGCAACTAATATTTGTGGTCTCAAATATCAATTTTTGAATTATAGTGAATTCAGACAAGGACATGTCTTATTATGTTGGTGTGATACATAAAGGGACTGCTAACACATCACCACATCACCACATTTCATTCCCAATAGCAGATTAACATAACTGAGACTACAGGCACATCAACACATTCAATATCGGAATTTATTTTGGAACACCGCTGGAATTCAATTGGAACTCTATATTTGGACTTGTTAACTTTTATGACGATTTGCAATTTAAGTTCGTTTTAAACTTTCACTCTGTATTCTAGAGAAATAAAGTTTTAGAAATTTACTATACTTGTTGGTTTTCGCTGATTTATGTTAATTAGTTTAAGACCATAGAGCCGTAACAACTCCAATTAACTAAATGTATCTTACCGATCGTAAAATAATGCCCAGAATACACACTGGGGCTGTAGAGGTATCAATGAGAAAGGAAAACGGATACAGAACCTTGTTTCAACATTTATACTGATAAATCACATACCTACTTCCATCTCGCCACACGTTCCTATTCGTCCAACCATCCGCCATCAATCTCTTTTATTTGACTTCTCATGGGAAATTGGTGACGACCTACACTTTCCAATATACTTAAGAAGCTAAATTGCCAAACCCCAAGGGGTCGGGAAGAAATGGACGCTGAACATGGTGGCAGATTGGGAAACGTTTCAATCAATATGCGAGTCAAATTTGACACCTAATCATTTGACAGCAAAGTGGATCCAGTACCTAGATTTGCAATAATTCTTCAGGATATTCCTTGGAATATAATACCGATCATTTCTAACGTGGCGTAAACAATGTCATGCAAAGTACCATCAGGAAATTAAAAACAATTGTCCTTAAACCATTCATTGACAATCCAACAACTTAAATTGAACTAAATACCGTATATGTTGACCTAAAGCTCATCGTGACATTAAAAGCAGCAAGAGGAAACCATGGATATGTTATATCTCTATGCTGAACTATCTTTTCTATATTAATTAGTATGGGATATGGTAGGAAAAAATAAAAATAAGTGTATCAAACACTTAAGAAATTTCATAAAAGGTCACATATATATCAAGTCGATATTTAACAATTGTGGACCTTCACTGTTTGTTCTTCTCATCGTTTCGGTTTCCAGCCCACTGTGCCAATCCACATGTCGTTCCAAGCGGTTTGACGTGATATCCATTTAGTTATTTCCACGTTAATTTCTCAACTCGTCATGAGGTGTTGTGCAGTTAAGAGATTTGAATGTATGCCGTGCGACTCTAATATGCATTCGGAATAACAGATAAAGGTAAAGCATGTTAATTAGATTAACATGATTTAAACCCGTCAAATGTCACCCTTAAAAAGTAAAAGCTTTTTTAGGTGATGAACCCTAAAAGAGTCTCTTCAATCATTTGACGTCAAACTACTTGAAACTTTTAAGTTGAAATGGACATTTCAAGAAGAATGTATTCCATTTTCAATGGACACCAGCATAGCATGCATTCTGGTGGAGGTTCACTCTTCAAGAGGTATGCATGTGTTAAGTACGTGTGATTTGCACAATACCGCCTCATATCGTATTTGTTCTGTGTGAGGAATACCAATCTCAAATAGTGGGAGTGATAGCAGTAAGTTTGTGGACTTGTCATTCCAGATATTTTCCAAAAATGTGAGGAGAATGCTGACTTGTACACAGTTTGAAGTCAATATATGGAATCTTCCATTGGAGAACGGATGACTACCGGGCAGTTTTCACTTCTTTAAATTATTGTTTATACCAATGTGAGTAGGCAGCCAATAGTAGATAATACGTTTCCCGATACGATTGAAGTCAGTATATGGAATCTTCCATTGAAAAACGGGTGACCACTTGATAGCTTTGACATCTTTATTTGTCATTTCATTACTCTTCATACCAAAGTGACTCGGCAGCCACAACTGCAAATTATGTATGCGGTATGCAAACATACATTTTCAGCAGTATCTAAGCTAATAACGGGTTGTCAGATCTAAAATTATGCAAGGCTTTTATTGTGGAAAAGGAATCCGTAAAGATGATGTAAGTTTTTGAGATGTGGCGACCTTGATCAAAGCTGTAAAAAAAGTTAAGTGTAAATTTTGGAGTAAACAAACTTTAGACTTTATCCGCTAACGGGCTGTATATGGTGTCAGGGGTTGTTGAAATGGTAGTTTCAAGTTTGTATCTATCTATCTTTCGAACCATTATTATAGATATGGCTACGATAGGAAGCTCTGAATTCCTTGAATTTATTCAGAAAAATCGAATGATTTTGGTCGAGAACTATTTGAATTTGCAAGCTTCAGATATTATTTACTCAGGTTTCTTCCTCTAACTTTAGTTGATATTTTACCGCTGAAAGTGTATGGTAGCCAGGGGCGTATTAACAATTAAACAGACTAAGCACGTACTTAGGGCACCAGGGCCAAAGGGGGCACCACAAAGTTGATTTTTTGTTGTTCTAGGGTTTAACGCCATTTTTCAGCACAAGATTGGCTATACATGGCGGCCAGTATAACTGGTGGAGGAAGAACCCTGGAAAACCCAGGGAAGAACCACCGACCCACGAGAAGCTACTGGCAGGCTTTCCCACGTACCCACGCTAGCCGAGCCTTGGACTCGAACACACGCAGACAGAGGTGAGATGGCAGTGATTCGGAACGGTGAGCGCTTTAGACCACTCAACCACTCGGGGCCCACAAAGTTGAGAAAAGGGTGAAAAGAAAAAAAAACGAATGAAGATTTGTAAAAAAAGATTGATAAAACTAGTGCAAATTGATCATAATGTTCTGTTTCTTGATCATGGTGCACCCTAGGGTTATCTTCCCAGGTGTATGTGGAAAGGAGGGGGCCACCAAGATTTGTCAGTACTTAGGGCACCAGTGAGCCTTAATCCGCCCCTGATGGTAGCCATTAAAATCGCCAAGCAAAACAAAAGGCGCCGTCAACTGTTTAGTAAAATCATTAAGACTATAGTGATTGATTAGAATGGTGTGGGAATGGGAGATTGATTGAACAAAGTGAAGGAGTTTATATAACGACACACGAACGACCTGCAAGTAGTATTGCTGTGGGTATTTTATTATTTATGAAGCTGGCCACCCTCGAGCAACTTTATCAATGTATCTTAATAAGCTGATGTAAGTGGTGAACTTTTAATATTTACTCTATCGTTTTCTTTTAGAAAGGTTTCCTGAAGTCAAACAGGTTTGGGATCCGGTTCTTTAGTTAGAAGACTTGTTTCATCAATATCTCCCTTTAATCCTCGCATTTTTCATTGTATCAGCTTTTTTTAACTTGTAGAAGTATAGGAATTTTGAGCGGTTTCTCTGGTGTGGCATCAAGTAACTCTCGTATGTCCATGCTCTCCAAACTTTGAAACTTATTGACAAGTTTGATAGAATCGTTAGATCCATTTGTAAGTCTAGTATTTTCTATAATTCTTTCTTTATTTGGCTTCAAGTGTGCTGTGCCACTGGCGCCAGCGGTTTTGTGCTGACTTTGCGAGAAGAATCTAACCAGCATCTCTTTTGCTCTCTTGTGTTAGTGGTAGTGTTGACGTAGTTTTGCTCCAGGAGTTAAATAAACTACTCAGAGTTTATATTGACATGGCTTAGGGTTTGTAATGTATGTGTAATGCGGTGAATTAAGTCGTTAGAGGGACTTAAGTTTTATATGCACTGTTTTGCTATACAGTCAAGCCTTGATAAGCCTTAGTAACTGAAAATAGTGTAAACTTCAGATGTGATCCATTAGTGTTGGTAGACTCAATCAGGACTAATCAAAAATAATTTAGACTAGTTTCGATTAGAATCGAATTGCCTATAAAACTCATTGTCAGATTCAGCGTTCAATGGGTCTTTTGTAAGTAGTTATAATCGGATTTAATTATTTTTAGATATTGCCAAACTTAGTTTCACAACATGTTTTCACTCATGCGTCATACTCGACAGAGTCCAATAAGGAGACAGAATTGGTTCGATAATCCAGCACACAAATGTCAGGACTCAGGCAGGGATAAAAACAATTTTATCTCATTTTTTGCCTGACTGACCCATAGGCCAATGCCTTCGAGTACCACGTCTTGAGTAAAATAAAACATTAAGATTTCATAAATTTTTATGCATTGGGTCGGTGTCAAGCGTCAGTTAAATTTAGTGGCATTGATCCTATGGACTTTGCGTGACCAGCCGATTGTAATCAAACAGGTCAAACTGGCCACCAGTCAAGCTAAAGTTGAGATCAAACTAGTTTGTTCAGCTGGATAGTGAACAAAACCTGGCCTCTCACCTTATCAACAACCATGATACTCCCCTCCAGTGACACGAGTAACAACCTATGACATAAGTCGTGACGCTTTGGGTCAACTCTTCACTTCCGCTCCTTCATGAGGATCGAATGCGTTAAACAGGAAAGGTGTATGCTTTCATTTATTTCTCAAACTGAGCTTAAGTCATGGAAACATTTAATACAGATTGCAAATCTTACTCTGAAGCGGAGAAGAAAACTGGCATACGTATTGTAACAGGATTTGACCTGGATGGATGCTTAGTTTAAATGACAACACAACACAATGTGATGAAAGTTGGTAGTTTATGAAATGAATTAATAAAAATATGTATATCGTCTACAAATGCACTATGATTCTCTCAAGCTTTAAACTTACGACTCATTCAATTACTTTGCAGAAACATTCACAAATGGGACAACAAAATATGTGATTCATATATTCTCATGCAATGAAGGTGAGATTCATATAATCTCATGTAATGAAAGTAGGATTCATATAATCCAATGTGTTGAAAGCAAGATTCATATAATCTCATGTAATGAAAGCAAGATTCATATAATCTCATGAAATGAAGGTAACTCAGTTGTGTTGTGTTGGCTTGACTTCGCTTGCAAAGATTAGGAAGGGTAATGTCCATGTCTGTTGCACGCGCGTAGGTGGCTGATGAGCCATACACGTGACAGGCACGTCCGTCCACAGAGGCTGCAGGGGAATGTCTGGGTCGTGATGCGTGCTGCCAATGATTCCCGGTGTTTTCTTCGCCATCGATTTTCCTCCAAGATGGCCCGTCTGTTTTGTTCAAAAGTGACAGCGGCCTGGTGAACTGTACGTCGCCAACTTTCACGATCAGCAGCTTGCGATCGATGCCACGGGTGATGAGGAACTTTTTCAAGGTGTCTTTATATCTCTTTGGTGCTCCTCTATCACGGTGGCCAGTTGACAGCTCACCATACAGTGCGATCTTTGGCAGGCGATGGTCCTCCATCCTGGACACGTGCCCTGCCCAGCGAAGCTGTATCTTCATGAGCGTGGCCTCAACGCTCGTGATCCCTGCTTGTTTGAGGACTTCAGTGTTGATGAGGAAGTCACTCCAGTGGATGTTGAGGATGGTGCGGAGGCAGCGCTGATGGAAGCTTTCAAGGGGGCGGAGGTGGCGGCTGTATGTAACACAGGATTCGGTGTCATATAGGAGGGTGGTCAGTATGACAGCTCTGTAGACGCTGATCATTGTATCTCTCTTGAGACTGGCGTTGTGCCAGACTTGTTTATAGAGTCTGCCGAAGGCGCTGTTTGCCTTAGCCACTCTGTTGTCTATTTCGTTATCAATCTTGGCATCAGAGGATATCACGCAGCCCAGGTAGGCGTACTGGTGGACTACGTTCAGATCGGTCTGATCAATGAAGATGCTTGGTGGTTGGTACTCTTCCTTGGGAGCAGGCTGGTGAAGTACCTTAGTTTCTTTTATTTTGACCTCAATACCAAAGAGCTGGCAAGCTTCTGCGAAGCACGATGCTACGCGCTGTAAGGTAGCTTCCGTGTGGGCAGCAAGGACGGCGTTGTCTGCGAAGAGAAATTCTCTAATCAGTTTTTCCAAGATTTTGTGTGGGTATGAAGTCGCCTTAAGTTGAAGAGGTTGCCAACAGTCCGAAATCGGATATAGATTCTATCTTTGACATCAAGGTCTTCTGTTGCTTTTGGGAGCATAATGCTGAAGAAGATTAAAAACAGTGTGTGGGCTAAAACGCAGCCCTGTTTCACGTCATTTGCAATGGGGAAGGTCTGTGACAGGTCGTTATTGTTTCTGACCTGACCAAGCTGGTCTTCATGTAGTTGGATGACCATGGTAAGAAATTTAGGAGAACAGCCGAGCTTTTTAAGGATTTTCCACAGTCCAGTTCTGCTCATCTATCAAATGCCTTCGTCAGGTCCACAAATGTGATGTACATTCTTTTGTTTTGTTCTCGGCTTTTTTCCTGGATCTGTCTCAGGACGAACACAATATCAGTTGTGCCCCTATTGGCACCGAAGCCACAATGAATCGCTGGAGCATGTTCATCTGCAATGGTGGGTAACAGTTTAGCAACACTCTAGCAAGGATTTTGCCTTCAATGGAAAGCAGAGTTATCCCACGGTAGTTTGAGTAGTCAGACTTTTCCACTTTTCCCCCTTGTTTTTATACAAGGTGATGATGACTGCATCTCGGAGGTCTTGTGGACGTTTCCCTCGCTCCAAGCAACAAACGAAGAACTCGTGGAGTTTGATGTACAATGCTAGGCCTCCTCTCTTCCATATCTCTGGTGGGATACTATCTTTTCATGCAGCCTTTCCTGTCTTTGGTTGTTCTATGGCTTTTACAGTATCTTGCAGTGTGGGTGCCTCATCAAGTTCCAACTGAGGTGGCTGTTGTGGGATGCGATCAATAGCTGCCTCCTGGACTACACGGCTAGTTCTGAAGAGGGTGTGGAAGTGCTCTGAGCAGCGGTTCAGTATATATTCCCTGTCAGTGATTAGTTCTTGACCATCTGCACTCTGTAGGGGGTTCTGTATTTCGAAGGAAGGACCATACACTGATTTCAGGGCTTCATATAACCCCTTGTAGTCACCAGTGTCAGTGTACAGCTGGGTTCTTTCTGCAAGCTTTGCCCACCATTCATTGTGTATGTCTCGGGGACTGTACTGGAAGGAGCTGTAGATAAGGTGGAAAGCTGCTTTTTTTCTGTGGACAGGATGGTTGTGCGAGATGGGCTTGGTACGCTGACCTCTTTTTGGCAAGCAGTTCTTGGATTTCTCAGTTGTTTTCGTCAAACCAGTCTTTGTTTTTCTTAGTGGTGAATCCAAGGATTTCTTCTGAGGTTTACAGAATGGCAGCCTTGATGTGATTCCACATATCTTCCGAAGGTAGATCTGGCGGTCAATTAAGTTCTTCAACTCTAGAATGCCTTCTTGAAAATCTGCCTTGACGTCTTCAGACAACAGGTTTTTCATCTGGAGCTTTCTTTTTGTTGGTACCTCCTTGTTGTTTGGGCATGGGCTTGAAGTGGAAGTCGAGCTTGCATCGGACAAGACGATAGTCTGTGTGGCACTCTGCGCTGGGCATCATTCTGGTATGAAGGACATCTTTTAAGTCCCTCTGGCGTACTATAATGTAATCGATTAGGTGCCAGTGTTTTGATCTAGGATGCATCCAGGTAGTTTTCAGGCTGTCTTTCTGCTGAAATACGGTGTTTGTGATGGTGAGCTGTAATTATCCTCATAAGTCAAAAAGCATTTGCCCGTTGTCATTGCAGACACCCCCGCCATGTTTCCCAAGGACGGCTTTCCAGTTTTCTGAGTCTCGGCCTCCTTAGGCATTGATATTTGCGATGATGATTATTTTGAAGCTCTCTGGGACGCTCTTGATAAGTGTGCGCAGGTCAGCGTAGAATTTGTCGTTTTCAGAAGGATCTGCTCGGAGTAATGGAGCTTATACACTGAAGAGTGTGGCGTGTTGTTGATTCTCTAACGGGAGACGCATGGACATGATGCGGTCATTGTGACCAGTGGGAAGGTTTGTTAACTTGGTGTCGATTGTGTCCTTGACCATGAAACCGACTCCTGAAAGTTATTTTTCAGTTTTTGGTTTTCCCGAACAGTACCGGTGTATCCAGCGCCGAGTTCTCTCAAACCTCCCTCATCTAAAAGGCTGACTTCGCTAAGTGCAGCAATGTCAACAGCAAGGCGAGAGAGTTCGTGTGCGATTAAGGCACAGCGTCGTTCTGGTCTGTTGCTGTCGGTTGTGTCTAGCATTGCTCCGATGTTCCAACAAGCCAGTTTTAGTATTTTGCCACGATGTGAATCAGGTGGGGCATGCTTTGTTTTATTTGTTAAGTTAGTTTCGACCGCTTATGAAAATGCCTGTTTGGCTGCGGCAGGCCAACTGGGGTGATAAGGAGACGGGATTTTGTTAGGCCACCTTTCCTAGGCCCCTCTCCATGCGGAGCAAGCAGTGCTGTCTCTAGAAAATGCTGCTTGGTCACTCAGGCTGCTGCCGGGTGATGCTGTTATCTCCGTATCAACACCAGACGGCCAAAGGCCCAAGTCGTCTGCAGGAATAATTGGGACTGCGGCTTCCAGTGACATCTTTCACCTGCCGTTTTAGCCCCTTTCCCATCGTTGCAGCGCTTGATAGAGTCAAACGTAAACATTCGATAGTAGACAGTTCCTTCATACATGCGCAATGGAGCTTTTAAGTGGAGTCCAGTCTGTGCAAACTGGCCCCAACCTTTAAACCTGGGGTTCATCTGCCATGGCCCAGCAAGCAAGAACGGTGACATCGAGGTCCGCAGGCCGTCGGTTTTATTTCGGAGTTTCCCTCTCCTAGGTAGATGTCCAACCATGACTGAAGAGATCTGCGTTCCCTGCTATTTCAGTTTATAGCTGGTCGGCCACAGAAGCAATCCACTAATACATATGGTGCGCCTTGTCCCGAACACTTCGCCGTTCATCTGTAGAGACATTCCGCCCTAGCCGGTGACCTCCCTGTAGAAGTTCACACGCCTAGTCATGCAGTGTTAACATCATCCCCTCAACGTCGTTTGGCCCGCCAGCTGAAGCGGCGTACCGGGGTATGCAGGAATAATTCCCCCCGTACTCAGCTGATAAATACCACATGTTCCATGTACTCAATGTAAACACCATAAACAATTAAAACGAACATGATCAATTGTAATCAACATAACAATTGTACCAAACATATTATTCGTGACTCATAGTCATTTGTACAGTCCTTACGATTCATAACCACGTATGACCAATATAAATAATTGTCTAAAGTTACAAACATTTCGACCTGGTTCATATGTCCATTATCAAACCACACAGTTCTCATGAATTCTTGGGTTGGCCCAAACTTGTTTTGGCTACACAACCCCTTCATTGATTCACCATGCGCAAAAGTTTACAAATCAGCACTTCCGTCCTTATATGACCTTTATGGTCGCACCTGCTTCCATCCCCATAAAGACATACAAACAGCCAGACCGACAGCCTGATACACCGACACACACACAGACAGCTAAAATAAAACCAAATTGGTAATAACAGGTACGGAATTAAAATCTATATACACATTTTACTAAATTAAACTCGTAATAGCAACTTGTAACAGTTCAAAAGTTCACAACGTTTCAAATCCGCCTAGTGGTAAAGGCAACATTTCACGCTACAAAATTAAAACTGAATATGCTTCACATATCAAATATAATTTTAAAAAATTTGACACTTACCCCTATGGCTGTAGAACAAAATGGAGAACGTACACTTTTTGACAAGATCCCAAAAGACCAATGTGTCAATTAGAAGAAAAAAAACTTGCCTTAACTCTACAGAAGCTTGAGTATTAGTAAGGGTAAAATACTCGTTCATACCATGCTTTTTGTGTCTCGTGCCACAAGCGATCTACGACGAAATACATGCCAGTTCAGCTACTTAGCTAAAAAAAACTAATTATCCACCCTAGGTAACGTTGTACGCATGTGCGACAAATAAAATGATCAAATCGTTCTAAGGCAAAACCAAGTTATGTATTGCCTTATTGTGTGACACATATGTACTTAGAACTTTCATAGTCAGAAGGTGAAAGTAAACAATTCACAGTCTAGACGCCACCACAATATGTGCAAGCAGCCAACCAAACCAAGAGTAAAGTGAATAACTCAACAACCCGTTTGACGGTGTACCAATGAAGAAACCTCCTACTACCAACCAAACGCCAAAAGAATCTCAATTCACAAAAAGAGCAGCTTTAGTGGACAAAATATCATTTTTTAACATGTGACTCCAACCTCTCATGCCAATAACTCATTTAGATCTTAACCAGCAAATAAGCGCCTATTGAAATGTACGATATAAGCATAAAGAGAATAAATAAATTACTAAACTTCCGAAAGGATTTAACGATTCTGTTAAGTTTATTAATACGCTTGGGAGTCTAGTATGGACGTTCTAGAACACCAAGGAAAGCTCCCAGCAGTCCACCACTTTACCACTTATTTATATCGTAATGAAATAAAACTGCCGACGTAAGTTTTTAAAGGTCTATATTGATGACATTAGTCTTCTACTTGAAGAACAATAGCTGGCTTCCTGCAAGAGACCTTTTCAAAAGAAAAATTATAAATATAATTTTAAAACGTTCACCACTTAAAGCAGCCTTTCATACGTCTCATGAAGGAGTATCCATCGTGCAAAGTAGCAAAACTCCTCACATTCAAATTAATCTGAGTACTAAAAGGCTATAGTAAAGATATCAGTTAAAGAGATGAAGATAATATGAGGCAATAATACCTCTATAATGACAAGTCGTACACCTGTATCCAGCTTGTCACATGAGACTCTGCAGCTTTAGATTTAACCATCTACATTTTACGTCTTTTGCTATTTTACTTCATTTGTGATGTTGGTTACCATTAGAAAGTTGATTAACTTTAGATTTGACCATCTG